>NIVC01002651.1:55000-72481 GCA_002269645.1 Macrostomum lignano | reverse complement strand
GAACAGAGTCAACTGTTTGAATGGAATCTCAGCACTGTCAGTCTCGCTAGACTTGGCGGATTCAACAAAAACATTTGCCGAACGAATTCGACTGGACACACCGCTAATGCTGGTTTTTGACAGACAGGATCGGGTGAACTCGGACAGATTCGGACAGTTTGGCCGGGTCAATTGGTAATAAGCCGCCTGGCAGCACATGTCTAATCTATCTAATTCTTTAGCTAGACGGGCCTCTACTGTAGCCTGAGCATTGTACTCAGCGAACAGGCTAATTAGCTTAGCCGATGACTCCCGGCTCAAATTGGCGGCCATGCTATTCAGTGCGGCCTGTTCGCGTCTGAGCTTCTCGTCCGGCGGCACACCGCAGTGTGGCGTCAGGTCGCCTACAACAGCTTCGGCCAGATCGTGTACAATGCAGAGCTCTACTAGGCGGTCCTGGTTGGCTCCGGAGCAGCCGGGCCAGGCTGGCAAGCGGACTGCAGCTTCAGCAGCCATGGACCACATGTGGCTGGCAACAGTTTCCACATTGTTCAGGCCTCGAAGCTGCCAGCCAGTACGCGTGGTACGCTTGATATTATCGGCTATGATTAGAAATTTGGCATAGGCGGAGGCTGATGCCTCCTCATCTGTTGTTGAGGGCAGTTGCAGTGAGGTAGACTGAAGGTAAATATTTTTGTATGCATATATATAGTTAAAGTCATTGTCACAATCAAAATCCAGTTGGGTAAATTTAATGTTTTATGCTTAACATTGGATCTAATCAAAGATCCAAGCTGTAATTTATGTAGTATTATATTGGGTAGATTTTGCACAAATATCTATCCTAATTTACATAATTAACAGAATAAAGAGCTTGCAAAAACTTTATTGCCTAGACTTCAGTTTTCTAAGAGATTTCTAATACATCTAAGAGACTTTTAATTCTACCTTAAAGCTGATACCAAAGTTATAATAGCTATTTGTCTTGTCTTTTAGTCTTTTGATAAATTCTTATGTCCTTTTGCTAACACAAAAATTTTCTACAGTAGGCTCATGACTAATTCACTAAATACCCTTGAAGTTGTTACAAGACTAGTCTAAGCATAGATTTTTTAACCTCAATTCTTTAGATTAAATTTTGAGATAATTATTACATACACTAAGTCTAAATATTAGTCTGAGAATACGTTTTTGGTGTTTCTAACTTGTTACCTATTAGCATTATTATTTATTGTGACTTCTATCTTATCTCATCTCATCTCTTCCTATAAATATTTTAGTTATCTAACTATTCAATTTAGATATTGCCAAGATTAGAGAGGGTTATGGCCTTTTTTAACACTATATATATATATAAATATATCTTATTTCATTTTACTTGGTTTCTCTTGGTAAGTTACTAACAATCTTTGCCCCCCAATGGGGGGGGGCATTTGGATAGAATCCTTGTTCTTTACAAATAACAAATAGACAGCAAAATAAATCCTATAAATAACTGTACATTCTGTGCATATCTTCAGCTTTATATTTGATTGTGACCTTTGTGGTGGCCTTTGTGCTTTTTGTGATTTTGTGCAATGCATTATTCTTTTTTTTACCATGCAAACTGCATTTTTGTGGCAGTAACTCTGCCATTGTCTGGTCCCAAGCCTGAGAGGGCTGCATTAAGAAAGGAAGAGGACTGCATTAAGAAAGGAAGAGGACTGCATTGAATAAACATGCAACTGAATACAGTGGTTGTGGTTTTAAAGACTAAAACAACATGTAGTTTTAGAGATACTGTGTCAATCATTGCAGCCTCTAAGAATATAAGTCGGAAGGGAAAAAGTTTCATGCAGGCATGTATTATTGGCAATTGAGGAAGTGACCAAAAGTTGACATTGTCCCATTGAATAGTTGATGAAATAACCAAGCTTTAAAAGTATCTTATTGGTTGGTTGACAAAACAACCAATATGGGGAACAGGTTGACAATGTGTCCAGTTAACAAAATGGCAGTTGACGAAATGAATAGGATCTATACCAAATGCCATAACAATGAAATATAGTTCTATAGCACTAAGCTAAGAAGCCAGAGCAATATACCTTACCACTAGTTTTTATACTTCATTCCACTGCTTTTTTCTTAGTTGTAGCATATGTTACAAGTAAGAAAGTTTAATTTTAAAAATGTTAAAATGATTTACAAAGTATCACAAAATAAATTTACCACAAAAGTTAAATTGATCACAAAAGTAGATAGTAGCTCCACCCCCTTTTTGTTAATTACAAACTTCAATTAAGCATTTTCAACTTCTATTAATTATATATAGTGTCCTAATAGTACAAAATGTGATAGACCTGCAACATTTTTTGTTTTATGTGGCCATTCTGTCAAGTGGCTGTTCTATATGTGGCTGTTTTGATGGTACCCCTACCAAATTGCTAGGCACCAAAAAGCATAGGCATTGAAAAGTGTAGATACTACTTGCCCCTCCCTCCCTTTCAAAAATTTTCTAGATCTTTACTTAAGATCTAAGATCTTAACTTAAGATCACTTGAGAAGTTTCTACAAAGGTAGGCCCCCTAAGGAAAAAAACAAAGGCAAAAGCAAGTTTAGCTAATTTTTAATTCAAATTTAAATGAGAATTATTTTCATTTGTTATTGTTTCAATAGAACTAAATTTTAGTGTTTTAGGTAAAACTAAAACTAAAACTTAGGGCTAAGTAGGTCAAAAGCTCAAAGCTCAAAGATCAAATTAAAAGATGACAATGCTTGATTTGTCAACATTACAAGATGGAACATGGTCAAATAAATAGACAAAGTTACCACTTTTATAAAAACAAGTTTTATTTTTTATTTAAATGATTTTATAATTAATTATAATTAATGTTTAAGTAATAGTAGTAAGAAAGAGTTAGCTTAAGCAAAATTTTCGAGTCCTGGACACTTCGTCATCTTACCAGTTCGTCATCCAGATGACGAAGTGACCATGGTTTTTGGACACTTCGTCATCGCAAGATTTCGCAAAGCTGTAAAATTGTTATTCGATTGTTTTTTATACATGTAAATTGTTTCTCAATCAATAGTATGTAAAATATAGGATTAAATACACGTTTAGGGATTCAACTTCTCGCTATAATTGGCATCTAAATGCACGCTATATGTGTACAAGTGTTGATTGTAATTTTATTATAGCTTCGCTTCCACAACCATGTGTGGAGTTGTAACGATGTAGATTTAATTGCGCGTGATATTTCAAAGCGTGAAGAACGAGCATAAACACACTTCGAACGAACTTAACGTCTAGCGATTAACGACGATTTAAATAGGGAATTAAAAAAGACAGTAAACGAATAAACAACTGAAAACCGGATTTATTAAACTGCTGATGTATCTGTTTTAGTTTGCATAACTGTTATAGCTATTGATGACTTCATATAGTTTAGCTATATTCACTTAGTGAGAAGTTTCAGGGAGACCCCAATTTAAATTAGGCCCCTATTATTCTTTCTTTTCGTAGAACTGGACATCAGGTAAAACGATATTTTAATATAAGTTTTAAAAACAAACCAAAATCTTGCCCAATTAGCTTTTTTAAAATACAAAAAGTAATTCTTTATTACTTTCATCGTTATTAATTTAATTTTTTTGTTCAAAACTGTGCTGAGTAGATTTAAAATGAGGAAGTAAATTCTTAATTTTTTTCAAAATTGTTTTAGCCTGACTTTATTTTCCGATGGCATTGTCTTCTAAAATTCAAAAATAATTATTTTGCTGAAATTTACTAACATTATAATTTATCACTGATTCACTCTCGCTTTGATATATTTCCTTTTAATTTCCGTCTGCTTATAGAAAAAAATTAATGGTCAGTATAAATTGTTCACTTAAGGTCTTGATAAACTGTAAGAGGTTTATCAGAGCTTTTTGATTCAATAAACTATATAGAAGTGATAAAACACTTTTCCTTTTGAGCTACTAATATCAAATCGTCTGTTAAACAAATTGTTTCTAATTAGATTGTTTTCTATATCTATACTAGCCATATTTTGATAATGGCAGTTGTTATTGTTACGGTGACCATGACCATATAAATAATAAAATGGTTATTTTTATGGTTACTGCAAAAGACACTATCTGGGCCTATGGTCTTTACTTAATGTGACTGTATAAATAGCAAAACTGTTATTTTTACCCTCACCATAATAGGTAAGAAAAGCAAAATGGCTATTTTTTAATGGTCATCATCATGTGGAAGAAATTTCAGTTTAATAACAATGTAATAGTTAACAATTAGCTAAAGCTAGCTACCATGACAAGAACGCACTAAGAAGTTACCATTGTATTTATTCATAACACATTTCTTTATTTTTTAATTAACCATCTTAATATTTGGATAGCAGTTTGTCACTTCATTTATATGTATTTGTTTTTAAGTGTTGACTGTAAAAATAACTGTCTTCCTATTTTAAATGGTCACCGTAACAATAACAGCTGTCTTTGATAATAATTTAAAATAATAAGAATATACTTATACTTATAATACATTCATTTCCTAGAATCTATATAAAGGGGTATTTAAATCCAACAGCTTAGTAAGGTCTTGTACTCAAATAATGATAAAACTTTCTAGATATCTAAGTTTGTATTTGTGGTGTAAATACTTTTAGGGCATACTTAGCCTGTGATTTTAGTTAGTCCATAGTCTGGATCATGCTGGCTGCACACCTAAGCAAAAATTAAATAATTACAATTTAAATTATTAATTACAGCTATCAAGGATAAATGCCAAAAAATTCTAAGTGCATGTCTACACTCTCAAATCTAGGCCAGTGTTGCAACAATAAATCATAAATGACCTATTTACATTGTGACCAAAAATGATTTTTTTGCAATTGCGTAATAGACCCTTTTTAATTGATAATTTGGTTGATTATTTATCATTCTTGCCTTTATTACTTTAGGGGAAATATATATGCACAACAATTTGTTTAAATGCTTTATTACAAATACAAGGTTAAAAATTGGAAAATATGAAATTTACAATTAAAAATGAACTTTTCAATCTTTTTTCCACTTTATACTAACTCTTTCACATGATACTACAAAGTGTATGCTTAGTATGCTTGCATATTATTTTCTTAGGAGTAATGCACCAACTATATAGGCCTAACTTTTGGCATGCAATTCCAATGCACACCCAAATTTTTGGCATATACTATATGATCTGGAGTCATCAGGTCTCTAATCATTAAGGTCTTTGATCCTATAGGTCTAATCCTTTAAGGGCATGATCCTTCAGGTCTAATCCTTCAGGTCTCTAATTGTTCAGGTCTCTGACTCTTCAGGTCTAATCCTTCAGGTCTCTGATCCTTAAGGTCTAATAACTCAGGTGCATGATCCTTCAGGTGCATGATCCTTTAGGTCTAATCCTTTAGGTCTCTCAGTCCCTGATCCTACAGGCCTCTGATCTTTCAGGTGCATGATCCTTTAGGTCTAATCCTTTAGGTCTCTCAGTCCCTGATCCTACAGGCCTCTGATCTTTCAGGTCTGATCCTTCAGGTCCAATACTTCACGTTTATTCTTTCAGGTCCCTGATCCTTCAGGTTTCTGATCTTTCAGCTCCTTTATACTTCAGGTCCCTGATCCTTCAGGTCCCTGATCCTTCAGGTCCCTGATCCTTCAGGTCCCTGATCCTTCAGGTCCCTGATCCTTCAGGTCCCTGATCCTTCAGGTCCCTGATCCTTCGGGTCCCTGATCCTTCAGGTCCCTGATCCTTCAGGTCCCTGATCCTTCAGGTCCCTGATCCTTCAGGTCCCTGATCCTTCAGGTCCCTGATCCTTCAGGTCCCTGATCCTTCAGGTCCCTGATCCTTCAGGTCCCTGATCCTTCAGGTCCCTGATCCTTCAGGTCCCTGATCCTTCAGGTCCCTGATCCTTCAGGTCCCTGATCCTTCAGGTCCCTGATCCTTCAGGTCCCTGATCCTTCAGGTCCCTGATCCTTCAGGTCCCTGATCCTTCAGGTCCCTGATCCTTCAGGTCCCTGATCCTTCAGGTCCCTGATCCTTCAGGTCCCTGATCCTTCAGGTCCCTGATCCTTCAGGTCCCTGATCCTTCAGGTCCCTGATCCTTCAGGTCCCTGATCCTTTAGGTCTCTTATTCTTCAGGTCTCTGATCCTTCAGGTCTATAATCCTTTAGGTCTATTCACTCAGGTGCATGATCCTTCAGGTCTTTGATCCTTCAGGTGCATGATCCTTTAGGGCAGAGTGTGGTGATTAGTATAACGCTTTTAATTCCCTTGTTTATAATATTGTGACTTCTTTTAGTTAACCAAGTTGACAATCAAATAGATTTTATAAACATGTCTGTCCATACATGCACAACCTTGGGAATTACTCGGCCGTTTCTATTGGCAACACACACATGTAAGTCGCTATTGGCTGAGAGCAGTTACATGACTACTATTTCGTCCAATAGCGATAATGATGTGTGTGTTGCCAATAGAAACGGCCGGGTGACTCCCTAGGTTGCGACCAAGCATGTGTCTGTCAAATATTATTTATAAAATGAATAATATGTTTTAATTATAAACAATATATTATAATTAAACTAGACTAGACTACGTATACTAGACCTTTCTATTTCATAGAAATAACATAGAAAAGAAATTACATTGAAATTTAAAACAATTTATGTTGCTTAAAATATGGCTTTTATTTAGTAATACATCCAATCCGACTCAAGCTTCTTTTAGACAGGCTGCCCTTTTGTATTTGCATAAGTTATAATGTTTATAATGTATAATGTTGACTCCTTACACTGCATACTCCAGAGCTCCAGCTAATGCACAGCTATCAAGGATATGACCAGCAGCCAGTCCAGTATGGCCAGCTGCCGCGCGATCTGCCATTCCGCTGCAGCCTAGTCAGCTCAGTGGTTGGCTCCATACTCTACCTTGTCGCCTTTGTCACGCCCTATTGGATTGAGTCCGATCCAGCTATGAAAAGTACATTCACTAGGCTAGGCCTGTGGGTGTCGTGCTTCAATAACTATATTCACCCAGAGGACTACGTGTCCAAGGCCTATTCTGGCTGCTGGTATATCTACTATCCTGAGTACTATTACATTCGATCCTGGTTGAATCCGCCATGGTTCTACGCTGTGCAAATGATGGGCATTGTGGCCCTTATCTGCATGCTGCTGGCCACTCTGATCATCAGCCGGCTGGCCTGTCGCCGATTCATCAACAAGCAGGTACTGCGAGAGCCCGCCGACTGGAAACTGCTGCGCGTCTGCGCCATCTGCCAGTCGCTCGCCACCTTCTGCGTGCTGCTTCAGCTAATCTTGGTCGGAGTGAAAAGCCTGGATAGAGAATGGATGCCCAAGCCGGACCACAATAGGCTGGGCTTCTCCTATGGCCTCGCCTGCGTGGCCAACTTTGCCAGCCTGTTCACCGTGGCATTCATTGTGATTCGCTACCTGGACCAGGACGAGCTGGACTACCTGCTGGCCGACCAGGAGGACAAGGGACTGTCCGGTCTGCCTGGCCCGTCCACTGTGGCCAAGGGACCGGGCAGTTATTATGATCCGACTAGCGGAGACTACAAGGCCAGCACGGCTCGGTCTGGTGGCCCGTTTGGCGACAGCACCGTGTAAGACACAGGCATAGGGTGTGCGTTTTCGAGTAGCTGATTTACTATTAGTAAGTTTTATTATATACTGTGGCTTCTTGTGTTGCCACAGCGCGTGTCTTAACTATTTGAAATATCAATAACTCTATAATTAGTGGGATTCTTAGAATTGTTAGCCTAGTGGTTAGAGCGTCGGACTCACTACTTGAAGGTCGGGGGTTCGATTCTCGATTCCACTGGAACAATTTGTGTCCTTGAGCAAGACACTTAACTCTGAATTGCTTCAGTTCTCCCAGCTGTAAAATGGGTGCCAGAATTAGCTGGGGTAATTGAGGCTGTGTGTGGCGACCCCCCAGTCCTTGGACTGAACAGCCGTACGCAGCCTTCAGATGCGCCGCGCATGGATTTACATGTGCATAGCTGTACATGTGTATGGATGTACATGTGCATAGATGTACATGTACATAGATGTACATGTGTATGAATGTACATATGCATAGATGTACATGTGTATGGATGTACATGTGCATAGATGTGCATGTGCATAGCTGTATATGTGTATGGATGTACATGTGTATGGATGTACATGTGCATAGATGTGCATGTGTATAGATGTACATGTGCATAGATGTGCCTTGTATGCATGTACATGTGCATAGATGTGCATGTGTATGGATGTACATGTGCATAGATGTGCATGTGTATGGATGTACATGTGCATAGATGTGCATGTGTATGGATGTACATGTGTATGTAAATCATATGCCAACATGAAATAGTCAAACGATAATAAATCTTATACTTAAATGGGCCACTTGGGCATATTATATTAGCTTTTTATAAGTGTTTCTCTCTACTTTAGCTTTCAGTTCAGTAGTATGGTAAGTTATAATGCGTAAGCTATTTTATGAAAAGAGAAAGCCAGTTGGAGTGACTTGCAGACCTTAATAAACAGCTTGCTATTGGCGGCGCAAGCCGTCATAATGTACATCAGCCAGTGCCACTGAGAATGTACATGGCAGGTTAGAAAACACAGCGAGGAACGCAATAAAAATTTTCAGTGGGACGGGAGTAGAGATTCAAGCTATGGGGGTCAGAGAGCCAATAAATGAGACTTTTACCCTAAAAATACATTTAAAATGCTTCTTAATTTAGCCTGCTACTGAACTGTAAGTAGCTTACACGCAAATGTGGTTTTATTTTGTCAATAATTGTGTAACACGGGTACTATTGATAATTAATAATCGGGTTGTCGTCGAGGGGAATTTAAATTAAGTTCGTGTGTACTTATTGCAATAGTAAAAGTGCAATTTTGCTTTGCATATCTGATTTTTGCTGTGCAATACACCTTACATAATATATATTTGGACTTTTACAGTTAATTTTATTTGCTAAAAAAGTACAATTTTGCGCACAGTTTTACCTTTAATAAATATTCTAATCATTTTTTCATGGCACACTATATAAATTATTAATATTTATTAATTCAACAAATTAGTCTGTAAATAAAGTAATTATTCTAATGAATAGTTCTGTCATTTCGTAGTGTTTATTTAATACATTCCAAACACGATGTTTCTTTATCGAAGTCCTGTCGCACAAAATAATTCCTATTTGTTTTACTCTGTGCGTTTGTATTTTATTTTTTTTTAAATCAACTTTTAATAGTAAGATTCTAACTGTATTACTGTTAAATAGTAGTCAGTCTGGCTGTTTTATATTTGCTACGCGCTGCTGGTTTTTTGTCAAATTTATAATTTATTAATATAACAGTAAACCATAAATAAATATGGGACGCTACAGAACTGGCGCATTGTTATAAATCAACTTGAAGGGGATTCTAAAGTCTCCAGAAACCAATAAGGAGTTTTCATTTCTTTTAAACTTTCAAGTCACCCAGTGGAGGGATTGGCTGGCCACTCATCACGGCCAATCCCTAATTGATGCAGCTGGGGGAGGAGGCTGGCTGCCAGCTGGGGGTGTCCTGATAAAGGCTGCTGAACATTTTTCTGAGGGATCAACGGAGCGCTTAATTGTCAGGTATTTAGGCTCCAGTCTCCTGCTGCTGCTGCTGGTGCCTGGGTGCTGGCCGGGTCAGCTTTTCGGACAGCGAGATGCAGTGTCCGAGACTGTCCGCAATGGTCTGTTTGTCTCTGCTGCTCATGATCAGCCTGCGGTTTCACAGTCTGGCAGCTTTCAGGTGCTCAGGTGAGTGTCATATCCATCTATCTATGTGTCTATCTATCTATCTGTCTATCTATCTATCTATCTATCTATCTATCTATCTATCTATCTATCTATCTGTCTGTATATCTATTTATCTATCTATCTGTATATCTATTTATCTATCTATCTGTCTATCTATTTATCTATCTATCTGTCTATCTATCTGTCTATCAATCTGTCTATCTATCTATCTATTTATCTATCTATCTATCTATCTGTCTATCTATTTATCTATCTATCTGTCTATCTATTTATCTATCTGTCTATCTATCTGTCTATCTATTTATCTATCTATCTATCTATCTGTCTATCTATTTATCTATTTATCTATCTATCTATCTATCTATCTATCTATCTATCTGTCTATCTATTTATCTATCTATCTATCTATCTATCTATCTATCTATCTATCTATCTGTCTATCTATTTATCTATTTATCTATCTATCTATCTATCTATCTATCTATCTGTATATCTATCTGTCTATCTATTTATCTATCTATCTATCTATCTATCTATCTATCTATCTATCTATCTATCTGTCTATCTATTTATCTATCTATCTATCTATCTATCTATCTATCTATCTGTCTATCCATCAATTTAGATATTTTTATCAATCTACATTCGCTAATATCTCACAGAAGTGCTAGAATACAGTGCACTTTTATACAGTAGCAATGGATTTGAAGATCTTAATATACTTTCGCAGCATTCGCAGAACAGACCTGTTCATGCCAAAATCGGAAAGCAGGGTGTCTAGTAATTGAAAGAAAATCTTTTTGAAAATCTGCATCAAACAGCTTCCTTGTAGTTAGGCAATTAGGCCTCTTTAAACTTATCATGCTTGGTATGCTTGTACTTTTACATCTATTGCTTTTATTCTTGAAAAACGCGTCTAATAGAAGTTTAAGTTTGTGCGCGTCTGTCCAGTTAAAAATCTACACTAATTTAGGCGAAATGCGCGTTCAGGAGTTGGGGGAGGGGCGAGTCGCCAATCCCCAGTAATAGTCCTCACTGAATGTGCATAAGGTGCCAAATACCAGAGGGTGTGCGAGAGGCCAGCATTGATCCCTCGCCTAAACTGTCAATATTACTATTGCTATAAGCATGCACAGCGAGCTACCCCTCCCCCTCTAACCTGGCTTTTTCGACGATAGAAAGGCAGGGCAGAGGTTCTCGATGCCCCAGCTGCAGCAGAGAAAATCCAGTGCATAAAAGCGTATTGCCTCTCCTGCAGAGCCACTTTACCATTTCCTCCGGTTCTTGGCTGCGTATCGATCTGCTCTGGCAAAGAAGCTCTGCTCCTAGTAGCTAGGAGCCAAGAATTATAAAGCATAATGATAGGACTGGGCTGTCAAAGTCAGCTCGAGAGCGGACCAGGCATGGGAGATGAAAAACTGAGTTCCCGTATCGCTAAAATTGAAGCTATAGCTGGGGCGAAAATAACCCCCCCTCCGCCATGCAGCCCCTTAGGCGCACTAGGACTATTAATCCATCGAGGGGAATGATGTTAAGACGGGAGATTTTCGACTGCCAGGCTTAAGTTTTTACGAGCGTTATTCAGTTCGTTTTGCATGCAGCTATACAAAAAACACTCGAAGATTTACAATCTGCACATAAACACAAAACGAATGAATGCTCAATACAATGATTGATGGGTTGGCTCATCGATTTTTCTGAGTATAGCTTCATGAAGTTGGCGACAGAGTCAGCAGGTGAGACACAGGGACACTGAAAACAGAGAAAGGCTCATAGCTGAGTACTTATATAACAAGCAGGCGCTCGCTAACCCAGTTATTACAAAAACTATAGCTGACAGCACCTTCTATTTGCTAAATGAATGCCTGTTCCACCTGGTTGAACTTCTGCCCGCCTTCCCTTATTCCCTTAGGGAATAAGCCTTAGGGAACTGGTACTCCGCTCTGCTGCTCCCTTAGACTGCCAATCTAATCAAAACCAGTAGGTTTTCTCCTGAGCCAGGGGGTTGGCAAACTCTCGATCCGGACCTCGGGTCCTTCAAAAAACTTCACAATGCCGATCCGGCCTGCTCAATGTCTGTGTTGCTTCTCAGCTCACTTCTCTCCCCTCTTATCTCCTCTCCCCCTCATCTCTAGTCTCTCCCCTCATCTCCTCTTCCATCTCATTTCCTCTCCCCTCTCAGCTCCCCTCTCATCTCCTCTCCATTCTCATCTCCTCTCCCCTCTCATCTCTTATCTCTCCCCTCTCGTCTTTTCTCCTTCCTCATCTCTTCTCCTATTTCATCTCCTCTCATCCACCTTTTCATCTCCTCACCCCTCTGATGTCTCTAACTCTCTTATCCCCTTCTTCCCTCTCCTCTCCTCGCTGCTTTAGAAACATGAGCACTTGCGGCGCTAAAATGACTGCTTATTCCCTCAACACCTTCAGCTGCCAGATCTGACACCGTGCTCAGCAATGCCAGTCGATTTGGAGAGCTCAAGTCACCGAATTTCGGTCAGCCCGGCGGCTACCCCCGGGGGGTCTGCTTTGTCTACAACCTGCTGGCCGGCCCCAACCAGCTGGTGCTGCTGCGGCTGCTGCACTTCTCCATTGGCTCCCGGCCTGGAAACAAAGGGTGAGCAGACTGCGCGTGCTCACTCACCCGTCTGCCTGGCTCCCTTCACCCTAATCTCCCACACTCCCTCACTCTCGCCCCATTTCCCTCTACCACTATTTCTCTCTATCCCCATCCCCTCTACCCCACCTGCCTCTACCCATCCACTCTAACTCCATCTCCCTCTGCCGCATTTCCCTCTGGCCCACCTCCCTCCGCCCCACCTTCCTCTACCCCACCTCCCTCTGCCCCATCTCCCTCTGCCCACCTTCCTCTACCCCACCTCCCTCTACCCACATCCTCGAACCTCACTTTCCTCTACCCCACCTTCCTCTACCCCACCTCCCTCTACCCACCTCCCTCTGCCCCATCTCCCTCTGCCCACCTTCCTCTACCCCACCTCCCTCTACCCACATCCTCGAACCTCACTTTCCTCTACCCCACCTTCCTCTACCCCACCTCCCTCTGCCCCATCTCCCTCTGCCCACCTTCCTCTACCCCACCTCCCTCTACCCACATCCTCGAACCTCACTTTCCTCTACCCCACCTTCCTCTACCCCACTTCCCTCTGCCCCACCTTCCTCTACCCCACCTCCCTCTACCCACATCCTCGAACCTCATTTTCCTCTACCCCACCTTCCTCTACCCCACCTCCCTCTACCCACATCCTCGAACCTCACTTTCCTCTACCCCACCTTCCTCTACCCCACTTCCCTCTGCCCCACCTTCCTCTACCCCACCTCCCTCTACCCACATCCTCGAACCTCATTTTCCTCTACCCCACCTTCCTCTACCCCACCTCCCTCTACCCACATCGTCGAACCTCACTTTCCTCTACCCCACCTTCCTCTACCCCACTTCCCTCTACCCCACTTCCCTCTGCCCCACCTTCCTCTACCCCACCTCCCTCTACCCCACTTCCCTCTGCCCCACCTTCCTCTACCCCACCTCCCTCTACCCCACTTCCCTCTGCCCCACCTTCCTCAACCCCATCTCTCCAGCTCTACCCCACCTCCCTGGCCGCTTTTTAAACTATCTCCAACCCTGCACTCAATTCCGGGAGTCATTGAAGAGCTAAAATGGAACATAGAAAAACGGCACAGCTATCGGACGAATAGCGTTGCATTTTCTTCACAATTCTCGACCAGATGCGAATCCGACTTCGTGGATTTCTACGTTGAGTCGTTCTACCTGCGCCGTCTGTGCGGCAATATGTCCGGCGGCCAGCTGCGCGGAGTGTCCAACGTCACATTCGTGCTGTACTCCGTGCAGGGCGGAGGCTGGGGAGACTCCGGCAGTTGGGGATTCCGCATCGCCTACGAGTTCCAGTATAGAGGTGCGGGCTGGGCTGGTTGCGCTTGCGCTTGCGCTGGGATCAGGTGGCTGAGATGCCAATTGTGGAGTGTCCGAGATGGTTTGCCCTTGATGTTTTTCCCCGGATGAGGTGTCCGGGATGAGGTTTCAGGGATACAGTGTCCGGGATAGGATGTCCGGGATGGAGTGTCCGAGATAGGTCTCCGGGGAGGAGTGTCCGGTATAGGATGTCCGGGATGGAGTGTCCGAGATAGGATGTCCGGCATGGAGTGTCCGAGATAGGTCTCCGGGGTGGAGTGCCCGGTATAGGATGGATGTCCGGCATGGAGTGTCCGAGATAGGTCTCCGGGGTGAAGTGTCCGATATAGGATGTCCGGGACGGAGTGTCCGATATAGGATGTCCAGGATGGAGTGTCCGAGATAGGTCTCCGGAGTGGAGTGTCCGGTATAGGATGTCCGGGATGGAGTGTCCGAGATAGGATGTCCAGGATGGAGTGTCCGAGATAGGATGTCCGGGACGGAGTGTCCGATATAGGATGTCCAGGATGGAGTGTCCGAGATAGGTCTCCGGGGAGGAGTGCCCGGTATAGGATGTCCGGGATGGAGTGTCCGAGATAGGATGTCCGGCATGGAGTGTCCGAGATAGGTCTCCGGGGAGGAGTGCCCGGTATAGGATGTCTAGGATGGAGTGTGGGGGGTAGGGTGTCCGGGTTGGTTTGTCCGAGATGGGGAGTCTGATATAGGGTGCTCGGAATGAAGTGTCCGGTAAGGCATGTCTCACAGATGTGTCCGGGATGGGGTGTCCGGAATAAGGGGGTCCAAGTTGGTGTGCCCCTGATTCCGTGTGAGAGATTTGTCCACTAGATGTGTTCAGGTTTTATGAGTGGTGGGGTATACTGCTTTTAGGATGTAAGGTCAGGTTCTGCGTGGTATCATGTCCTGGGCGTCCCATAAAGAATGAAAATTAACTTTTAATGTTACATGTATATGAAAACGGTACACGGGCAGTTCCAAAGGGTTTGGGATGGCCTCTGCAGGGGGGATTTCCTGTCTGTCGGGGTAGCAACATGTACTAAGAGTTGTTTCAAAGCATTTTGTTAAAAATTGTAATTTTAATCCCATTATCAATGTACTAAAGACTTCTGCATGACAAATGCACTAATCTTGCATTAACTACTAGAATTACAGCGAGAACAACTATATTGAATGTCCCCCCCCCAGTTACTTTTAAGGCAAATGCTATAATCAATGACAGTAATCTAAGTGAAAATTTGCTAGGGTAATATGAAACTTAATCCCTTTGTCTTTTTGACTAAAAATTATATCTCAAGCCATACTGAATTAGTTTGCAGACAGACTTACTCACTATCAGGCTGAATTAGTGTCAGACTGAATTAGTGTCAGACTGAATTAGTGTCAGACTGAGTTGGTGTCAGACTGAATTAGTTTTGGATTGAATTAGTGTCAGATTGAATTAGTGTCAGATTGAATTAGTGTCAGGCTGAATTAGTGTCAGATTAAATTAGTGTCAGACTGAATTAGTGTCAGACTGAATTAGTGTCAGACTGAATTAGTGTCAGACTGAATTAGTGTCAGACTGAGTTGGTGTCAGACTGAATTAGTTTTGGATTGGATTAGTGTCAGACTGAATTAGTGTCAGATTGAATTAGTGTCAGACTGAATTAGTGTCAGACTGAATTAGTGTCAGACTGAATTAGTGTCAGACTGAATTAGTGTCAGACTGAATTAGTGTCAGACTGAGTTGGTGTCAGACTGAATTAGTTTTGGATTGAATTAGTGTCAGATTGAATTAGTGTCAGATTGAATTAGTGTCAGGCTGAATTAGTGTCAGATTAAATTAGTGTCAGACTGAATTAGTGTCAGACTGAATTAGTGTCAGACTGAATTAGTGTCAGACTGAATTAGTGTCAGACTGAGTTGGTGTCAGACTGAATTAGTTTTGGATTGGATTAGTGTCAGACTGAATTAGTGTCAGATTGAATTAGTGTCAGACTGAATTAGTGTCAGACTGAATTAGTGTCAGACTGAATTAGTGTCAGACTGAATTAGTGTCAGACTGAATTAGTGTCAGACTGAATTAGTGTCAGACTGAGTTGGTGTCAGACTGAATTAGTTTTGGATTGGATTAGTGTCAGATTGAATTAGTGTCAGACTGAATTAGTGTCAGATTGAATTAGTGTCAGACTGAATTAGTGTCAGACTGAATTAGTGTCAGACTGAATTAGTGTCAGACTGAATTAGTGTCAGACTAAATTAGTGTCAGACTGAATTAGTGTCAGACTGAATTAGTGTCAGACTGAATTAGTGTCAGATTGAATTAGTGTCAGACTGAATTAGTGTCAGACTGAATTAGTGTCAGACTGAATTAGTGTCAGACTGAGTTGGTGTCAGACTGAATTAGTGTCAGACTGAATTCAGTCTAATTCAGTGTCAGACTGAATTAGTGTCAGACTGAATTAGTGTCAGACTGAATTAGTGTCAGACTGAATTAGTGTCAGACTGAATTAGTGTCAGACTGAATTAGTGTCAGACTGAATTAGTGTCAGACTGAATTAGTGTCAGATTGAATTAGTGTCAGACTGAATTAGTGTCAGACTGAATTAGTGTCAGACTGAATTAGTGTCAGACTGAATTAGTGTCAGACTGAGTTGGTGTCAGACTGAATTAGTTTTGGATTGGATTAGTGCCAGATTGAATTAGTGTCAGACTGAATTAGTGTCAGACTGAATTCAGTGTCAGACTGAATTAGTGTCAGACTGAATTAGTGTCAGACTGAATTAGTGTCAGACTGAATTAGTGTCAGACTGAATTAGTGTCAGACTGAATTAGTGTCAGATTGAATTAGTGTCAGACTAAATTAGTGTCAGACTGAATTAGTGTCAGACTGAATTAGTGTCAGACTGAATTAGTGTCAGACTGAATTAGTGTCAGACTGAATTAGTGTCAGACTGAATTAGTGTCAGACTGAATTAGTGTCAGACTGAATTAGTGTCAGACTGAATTAGTGTCAGACTGAATTAGTGTCAGACTGAATTAGTGTCAGACTGAATTAGTGTCAGACTGAATTAGTGTCAGACTGAATTAGTGTCAGACTGAATTAGTGTCAGACTGAATTAGTGTCAGACTGAATTAGTGTCAGACTGAATTAGTGTCAGACTGAATTAGTGTCAGACTGAATTAGTGTCAGACTGAATTAGTGTCAGACTGAATTAGTGTCAGACTGAATTAGTGTCAGACTGAATTAGTGTCAGACTTGTCAACCGAATTCCAGTGGGCTGCGGTGTGGCGCAGTTCCGCAGCTCCGACCAGCTGTCAGGGTGGATCAGCTCGCCCGGCTATCGTGTCAGCGGCGGGGACAACGGCGAGTCCGGCTACGCGCCCCTGACCGACTGCGTCTACGAGCTGATCGGACAGCCGGGTCAGCGGGTGGTCATCGACTTCACCGACTTGCATTTGGCGGCGTCAACACTGTGAGCGAGATCTGGGTATTGCGTTGGGCTGTCAATTTGGCTTTCAGAAGTTCATTTTGCCGTCTTAACATTCATTTTGACATCACAATGCTCATCTTGGTGCCTCAAAGCTTCACTATTGCGCCTGAGTCAATTTTAAACCAAAATTGAGTGGCCAAGTTTGTTCGCTAACTAACCAGCAAACCTGAGCAGCCTTGGCAACTGCTGGCCGTGGGGGGGGGGAGTTTCGGTAGGCAGTTGGTCCTCGGGGCAAAAGTTAATTTGTTGAGCAGCCCCCGAGTCG
>NIVC01002651.1:0-50000 GCA_002269645.1 Macrostomum lignano | reverse complement strand
AAAGGCGCTGATCAGTGCAAAGACTCTACCAAGCTCAGCTGCATCAAGTTGCCCAGCTTCTGCCTGCACTCCAGCGCCAGGTGCAACGGAGTGCGCAGCTGCTCAAAAACTGAAGTAACAGATGAGCAAGGCTGTGAGTTCTCTGGTTTCCTGCACAATGTGAATGCACTATGTGAATGCACTTTTACAATATCCAGTCACTCAGTCACTTGTTTCTGTCTGTTCTGCATTATCCTCTCATATCCTTCTGATCTTTCCTACTCTACTCTACTCCATTCTTCTCTACACTATCTACTCTCCACTCTACTCTACTACTATATTCTACTCTACCTTAATCTACTCTACTCTACTCTACTCTATTCTACTCTACTCTACTCTACTCTACTCTACTCTACTCTACTCTATTTTACTCTATTCTACTCTACTCTACTCTACACGTACTCAAAGGCATCTCAAAGCACACGATCGCGGGCCTGACAGCGGGCCTCTTGTTCAGCGCCGCGGTGGTTGCGGTGACCGCCGGCCTGTCCTACGCCACGTACCGCAGCCGGCGCCAGGTTGGAGCTACCGGCAGTAGCGGCGCCTCGTCGGCGGCGTCGGCTGTCTTGGGCGTCAGACGGCGCCAAACGTTGCCGGCTGGCGCAAGAGCCGCCGCCGCCGCCGCCGTCACCGCCAACGGAGCAGCCGTACCGACAGCGGAGGCTGTCAGCGCGAACAACTGCTCGACAGCAAAGCCATCCTCGATGCCGATGCTGGCCACCGGCTCTCGAAACGGATGCGAGAACGGCGGCAGCGGCAGCGGCGGCAGAGTCGTTGGTTCGAATCTCCGATCGATATTGAAACTGTCGTCAGGCTGGAAGGCCGGGAAGCGGGGGCGACCGGCGAGCCACCTGGACTATGTACCGCTGTCAGCCCAGGGCAGCAGGGCGCGGCTCAGCCCGGTGCACTCCAGGCTGCCGCTGCAGTCGGACCTCGGCACCGAGCTGTGACTGTGACTCTCACTGGGACTGTGAGGAGAATCTGGGGTGAGATTTAGAGTGAGATTCGAGGTGTGATTTAAAGTAAGATTTGAGGTGAGATTTAGAGTGAGATTTGGAGTGAGATTTAAAGTAAGATTTGAGGTGAGATTTAGAGTGAAATTTGGAGTGAGATTTTAAGTAAGATTTGGAGTGAGATTTAGAGTGAGATTCGGAGTGAGATTTAGCATGACATTTGGTGTGAGACTTGCTTCTGAGCTTGAGTGAGATTCCGAGTGAGATTCCGAGTGAGATTCTTCTGAATGAGATTCTGATTGAGATTCTGATTGAGATTCCAAGTGAGATTCCAAGTGAGATTCTGATTGAGGTTCGGGTTGAGATTTCAAGTAAGATTTGGTGTGAGACTTGCTTCTGAGCTTGAGTGAGATTCCGAGTGAGATTCCGAGCGAGATTCCGAGTGAGATTCCGAGTGAGATTCCGAGTGAGATTCCGAGTGAGATTCTGAGTGAGATTCTGAGTCAGGTTCTGAGTCAATTCAAGAATATGAGCAAGCCTGAGAAGGGCGAGAGATCTGCCCAGAGTGCCTTCCCTTTTATTCAGCCGGCAGCCGCAGTGCAATCGTACACTTGATCATAAATTAGCAAATCAGTTATTTATTCGGCACCCAGAAGAAGAGTATTCGAAGTTAAGCCCATCATCATTGCTCTCGCCCAGTCAGCTTCTCGTTGCCCTAACAAATTTTCCTGAGAGCAGCGTACCGTGTGAACTAATTTCCGTTGGCGTTATTTCTTTGCTAAAATTCTTATCTGCGATTTCTACGAGTGGCTGTACACACAGTTTCAATTTTTATCGGAATTCCATGCATTATTATAATGGCATAAGCAAGTGTTCTGTAAATATATTAGTCGGAACCAATGGCAATACACTGGTGGCTTAATATCATAATAATTTGTGCTTGTTTGTGTCCTTATTTAGTACTTGTCTGTGTCCTCATTTAGTACTTGTTTGTTGTCTTCATTTAGTACTTGCTTGTTGTTTTCATTTAGTACTTGTTTGTTGTCTTCATTTAGTACTTGTTTGTTGTCTTCATTTAGTACTTGTTTGTTGTCTTCGTTTAGTACTTGTTTGTTGTCTTCATTTAGTACTTGTTTGTTGTCTTCATTTAGTACTTGTTTGTTGTCTTCATTTAGTACTTGTTTGTTGTCTTCGTTTAGTACTTGTTTGTTGTCTTCGTTTAGTACTTGTTTGTTGTCTTCGTTTAGTACTTGTTTGTTATCTTCGTTTAGTACTTGTTTGTTATCTTCGTTTAGTACTTGTTTGTTGTCTTCGTTTAAGGGCTTGCTTGTGTCTTCGCTTAGCGTTTGCGCCCTCATTTAGTGCTTGTTTGTGTCCTCGCTTATAGTGTTTTTTGTCCTCATTTAGTGCCTGCTTGTGTCCTCATTTAGTGCTTGTTTGTGTCCTCATTTAGTGCTTGTGTCTGACCTCATTTAGTGATTGTTTGTGTCCTCGTTTAGTGCTTTTGTCCACGCTAAAGAGATGTGTCCACGTGATTCACGCGCAGCTCTGACAAGACACAACAATATCGTGCCAGACAGTGGGCTCTGGTCGGCTGCTACAAAACACTGGTGCAGATTGCTATCTAAATGAATTTGCATGAGCAAGGGTGGTCTGCATATTTAATCACCACAGTGCGTCATGCAGCACCTGCAGAAATTGTTCAGAATGAGTTCAAGAGATGGTCAAGCAGGTCTCTCGATGTTCTCTACCCTCTTCGTTCCAATTAAATTTTAACTACACTCTCAATTCGTGCAAATTTCACTGGAGCTTCAAAATACATCAGTGAGACGGGATATTTTCTGAAAATTTCCAAAATCTCTATTATAACAAACACAATAATTTCGATATAACCAGAAAACATAATTGACGTTATATTTCCAATTTATTGGCATATAAATTATTTACATACGATTAAATTAGTTCATTTTTGCTAAAAATTTCAAATTCGCATCTTTTAAACTACTTATAGTAGCTTTGTAAACATTGCTGAATTTTATACGCTATTTTGTGATTAATTTACACTAAGGAGAATAGTAGACTAAGACGGGGCGGGCAAATCTGATTCAATAGACCGCATCCAGCTTGGCTTGAGTCCTTGCTGGCAGCGGTGAGCAGAGCTGCTCAGCCAGGCTGTTCCTGTAGTGCAGGTCAAACTGAGCCAACTGCGACAGAGTCGGCGACTCCGGCATCGGCAGCTGCTGGGCAGCGGCCTCCAGCTCGGCCTCCTGACTCCGGTCGTGTCGTTGATGCCGCCGGCTTTGTTGGCGACGCCTGACCAGCAGGACCAGCAGGGCAGCAGCGGCGACTGCCACAGTTATGCCCAGCAGCACCGCGGTCAGTCCGGTGGCCAAGATTGCCGCGCTGCCGTCCAGACTGCCGTCGGCAACTCTCGGCGACTGCGGAATCGGTCGGCGATGCCGCAGCTGCTGCAGAGTCTCCGTGGTTGACGCCGAGGTGCTGCTGCTTGCTGCAGTGGGAGACGTCATCGCTGGTGTTGCAGATGGCTGCAGAATCTGCTTTGTGACTGTTGAGTGCAGAGCCTGGCTGGGGCCTGAGACGGCTGGCGGAAGGGCGGACAAGTCAAGCTGAGCATTCTGCCAGCTAAGGACAGGCCAGGTTATGCATTCTGCCAGCTAAGGACAGGCCAGGTTATGCATTCTGCCAGCTAAGGACAGGCCAGGTTATGCATTCTGCCAGCTAAGGACAGGCCAGGTTATGCATTCTGCCAGCTAAGGACAGGCCAGGTTATGCATTCTGCCAGCTAAGGACAGGCCAGGTTATGCATTCTGCCAGCTAAGGACAGGCCAGGTTATGCATTCTGCCAGCTAAGGACAAGTCGGGATATGCATTTGGTCAGGCGCCACTCACCGGCTTGGCCCGGCAGGGTGGGCATCATCTCAGACGGCTTGCTGTTGCACCAGGAGCCCGAGCAGCAGACCAGGAAGGCCCCTTCCGAGTCCTTCACAGGCTCGTCTAGACTGCAGGCTCCCTGATCCTTGCTGCTGAGCACGCAGCCTTTGTCAAGCGGTTCTGGCGAGCCTCCGCTGAATGCCTTCAGCCGGCTGTAGCAGAGCTGCGGAGCTCGGCAGATGTCCGTGCCCGCCCCGATGCAGTCCGCGGTTGTGCAGGCGCAGGTCGTGGGTTCGAATCCTGCCGAGTTTGCTGAAGATACAGCGAAGGATGCTGAATTATAGACTGACTACTAGCGAGTAGCGAGAAAAGAATAGGAGGGTGCTGTGGGGATAGGAAGGTGCCGTAGGAGGGTGCTGTAGGATAGGAGGGTGCTGTAGGATAGGAGGGTGCTGTAGGATAGGAGGGTGCTGTAGGATAGGAGGGTGCTGTAGGATAGGAGGGTGCTGTAGGATAGGAGGGTGCTGTAGGATAGGAGGGTGCTGTAGGATAGGAGGGTGCTGTAGGATAGGAGGGTGCTGTGGGGATAGGAAGGTGCTGTAGGATAGGAGGGTGCTGTAGGATAGGAGGGTGCTGTAGGATAGGAGGGTGCTGTAGGATAGGAGGGTGCTGTAGGATAGGAGGGTGCTGTAGGATAGGAGGGTGCTGTAGGATAGGAGGGTGCTGCAGTGTGGAGGGTGCTGTAGGATAGAAGGGTGCTGTAGGATAGGAGGGTGCTGTAGGATAGGAGGGTGCTGCAGTGTGGAGGGTGCTGTAGGATAGGAGGGTGCTGCAGTGTGGAGGGTGCTGTAGGATAGGAGGGTGCTGTATGATTGAAAGGTGCTGTGGGGATAGGAGGGTGCTGTAGGATAGGAGGGTGCTGTAGGATAGGAGGGTGCTGTAGGATAGGAGGGTGCTGTAGGATAGGAGGGTGCTGTATGATTGAAAGGTGCTGTGGGAATAGGAGGGTGCTGTAGGATAGGAGGGTGCTGTAGGATAGGAGGGTGCTGTGGGGATAGGAAGGTGCTGTAGGATAGGAGGGTGCTGCAGGATAGGAGGGTGCTGTAGGATAGGAGGGTGCCGTAGGATTGAAGGGTGCTGTAGGATTGAAGGGTGCAGTAGGATTGAAGGGTGCTGTAGGATAGGAGGGTGCTGCAGTGTGGAGGGTGCTGTAGGATAGGAGGGTGCTGTAGGATAGGAGGGTGCTGCAGTGTGGAGGGTGCTGTAGGATAGGAGGGTGCTGTAGGATAGGAGGGTGCTGCAGTGTGGAGGGTGCTGCACAGCGAGACAGATGAGCCAAAAAGAAAGGCGAAGCAACAGAAAGAAACACAGAAAAAGAAGAAGACCGGCCGCAGAGCGCCAGCTTGCATCAGGCAGGGAGCCCAAGCCTTCCAAGCCGTCTTCCGCTAAGCGGATGCCGCCCGCCCGACCCACCCTAGCCAAGAGAGCACTGCTCTCGGTCCCTACTTCTCAACTCCTCTCTGAACTGCTTTCCCAGAGCTTCTCCATTAACTTTGCTCTGCAGCCTGTTCAATAGCATGAGCCGGAGAGCGAGCCGGGGCTGAGAGAGGTGCTGAAGCAGCCGCCGTGACAAAATTCAGCAGAAAAACAAACTCTACAGGGCGTCAGCGACTTAACAAAGATAGGCTCACCTCCCGCGCAGACATTCCTACTCTCTCACGCCTGGCCGCCCTCGCATACCAGCCTCAGGAACCAAGCGATCTGCACCATTCTAATCCTGTTCCTTAATTCTACAGAGTAAAGCCAGAGGTGAAGGTATGTCTCACGCCTTGGTTGAGCTGTGCGACGGGAAATCTTGCAAGTCCACCTAGCGGAAACAGCGTCCTCTATGCAACTTCTCCCAAGCTGAGATTTTAGGCATTTTTTGAGGGTTGAGCTTCCAGGACTCACAGAGTAGGGCTGAGGCGCCGCAGCCGACGATGAGCACTGCCAGCAGGTGCATCAGCCTGGAACTGGTTGGTCTCGGCATCGGGTCTCCGCAGCTGGGAATTCTAAGAATGATTGAATCTGATCCTTCTCTGCTGCTCCGCTTTTTAATAGATTGCTGCTGCTGTGCTTCTCTCTCTCTCTCTCTCTCTCTCTCTCTCTCTCTCTCTCTCTCTCTCTCCTCTGTCCGACGGTCGCACGGCAAGGCCAATTAATCTTTTGGCATCGCAGCCGGAGTTGAAGGGGGAACGGATGACTTTCTCTCTATTTATCCCAGATACTGTGTAGGTGAAGCCTGAGTCGTCTGTATTGTGACTTGCTTGACTTTGCCTTCCCGTTGGCAGCGGTGCGGATAGCAGATGCTATCTGTCGGGTATCTGGAATCGCCTTTCAGGCAAAAGTTTTATTATGGCCTGTTACTATTTTTTTCTTTAGCGAAAAATTCTCTGCTATTGAATGTCGTTGAGTTATTTATTGGCGGGATTGTGCGCATCTGGGAGGACTTAAATTGAAAAGCTAGAGTGAATGCTCAGCTGCTCAATAATGTCCCGGTGGCTTCTCATCCATTCTTATTGGCTGACAATATCATAGAATAATTTAGCTTTAGCACTGGTAAATTAATTACATGACAACCAATGGCCAAATGACTACTGGAATGAAAGGTTTTCATTGATAATATAGACAGAGAGAGCCTTGCGAGAGCCTGAGTCTGATGAGGCTAACCCATGGACATAATCAATCCTGCACTATCTCGGGTGGTTTGGCCATAGACGAAATCAAACCCGCACGCAGGGGGTCGTAGCCCAGTGGTCTGGCGCGGCGCTCTGATGTGCCAGCGACCCCATGCTCGATTCCAAGTGCAGTCACATTGAATTGGGGCTAAATTGGAACCTCGGCTTGGCTCTGCTCGTGCAACTAACGGCCTTGAGGGCCAAACCCCGATAAACGATAAATAAAGTTAGGGCCGCTGTACACTCCTGTGTGAGTGTTTGCCTGTGCGTATGACTGCTTACGTATCCGCGCGCTTGTGTGCCTTCTCAGGGGAGTCGGCGGAATGGGCAGTAATGCCTCTCGCCGGTTGTGCGACAATGTCGCTTAAAGTACGCCAGGGTGCACACAACCCCCTGCCTCTAATAAAAAAATCCCACACGCTCCGGGGCCGAGGTTTAACCATAGATATAATCAATCCTGCACGCTCCGGGCCCGAGGTTTGGCCATAGACATAATCAATCCTGCACGCTCCGGGCCCGAGGTTTGGCCATAGAAATAATCAATCCTGCACGCTCCGGGGGAGGTTTGGCCATAGACATAATCAATCCTGCACGCTCCGGGGGAGGTTTGGCCATAGACATAATCAATCCTGCACGCTCCGGGGGAGGTTTGGCCATAGACATAATCAATCCTGCACGCTACGGGGGAGGTTTGGCCATAGACATAATCAATCCTGCACGCTCCGGGGGAGGTTTGGCCATAGACATAATCAATCCTGCACGCTCCGGGGGAGGTTTGACTATAGACATAATAAATCCTGCACAATCACTCTTTCGGGATTTCTAATCCTGCACTCACAGTGTGCGGTGATCAAATGCAGATGAATGAGAATACATGAGAGCTAGCTAAATTACTTTACAAAGCGAATTACCCCAAGGAAGTGAGCTCAAGGGTATGGTAGAAATTGACAAAAGAATCCTAGTCAGTCAGAATTTCCAGATTCTCTAGTAGAGAAAGTCTAGGAACTTTTATTACATTTAAAAGTTCACTGATTGACAAGTTTGAATCCGTTGATCGCAGCAACGAGGCTGATGAAATAAGTTCAGCTACAACCTAATAATCTTCCAAAAATATACAGTAGAAGCCAAGCTTGTGAACGAAGATTTAAAAATACTTTCTATTCGCTCTAAAAGCGGCAACCCTCAAGCCTGAGCCTCTTTCGTCTGGCTCTCGCATCCTGTCACGCTTTTCAAGTCGTGAATGCTCTCTCTTAAATTGGAGCTCAAATACTATTCATTGGCTAGTAGAAGACCGACAAAGCTACCCGCGACAAACATTTTGTGCGAGAACTTAGCTTTTAGCGTGCAATGACTTGTGTGAGCTATTTTTCAAAGTAGAATTTATGAACGAAGTGGTAAAAGTAAAAAACTATGCATACAAGTAGCTTGGGCAGAGAAGGGGCATTACAGTCTGGTGAGGGTCAGGAGGACGGGTTTCAGTCTAGATAGTGAGGGTCAGGAGGACGGGTTTCAGTCTAGATAGTGAGGGTCAGAAGGGCGGATTGCAGTCTAGATAGTGAGGGTCAGGAGGACGGATTGCAGTCTAGATAGTGAGGGTCAGAAGGGCGGATTGCAGTCTAGATAGTGAGGGTCAGGAGGACGGATTGCAGTCTAGATAGTGAGGGTCAGAAGAACGGATTTCAGTCTAGATAGTGAGGGTCAGAAGGGCGGATTGCAGTCTAGATAGTGAGGGTCAGGAGGACGGATTGCAGTCTAGATAGTGAGGGTCAGGAGGACGGATTGCAGTCTAGATAGTGAGGGTCAGGAGGACGGATTGCAGTCTAGATAGTGAGGGTCAGAAGAACGGATTTCAGTCTAGATAGTGAGGGTCAGAAGGGCGGATTGCAGTCTAGATAGTGAGGGTCAGGAGGACGGATTGCAGTCTAGATAGTGAGGGTCAGAAGAACGGATTTCAGTCTAGATAGTGAGGGTCAGGAGGGCGGATTGCAGTCTAGATAGTGAGGGTCAGGAGGACGGGTTTCAGTCTAGATAGTGAGGGTCAGGAGGGCGGATTGCAGTCTAGATAGTGAGGGTCAGGAGGGCGGATTTCAGTCTAGATAGTGAGGGTCAGGAGGACGGATTGCAGTCTAGATAGTGAGGGTCAGAAGAACGGATTTCAGTCTAGATAGTGAGGGTCAGGAGGGCGGATTGCAGTCTAGATAGTGAGGGTCAGGAGGGCGGGTTTCAGTCTAGATAGTGAGGGTCAGGAGGGCGGATTGCAGTCTAGATAGTGAGGGTCAGGAGGGCGGATTGCAGTCTAGATAGTGAGGGTCAGGAGGGCGGGTTTCAGTCTAGATAGTGAGGGTCAGGAGGGCGGATTGCAGTCTAGATAGTGAGGGTCAGGAGGGCGGATTTCAGTCTAGATAGTGAGGGTCAGGAGGGCGGATTTCAGTCTAGATAGTGAGGGTCAGGAGGGCGGATTTCAGTCTAGATAGTGAGGGTCAGGAGGGCGGGTTTCAGTCTAGATAGTGAGGGTCAGGAGGGCGGGTTTCAGTCTAGATAGTGAGGGTCAGGAGGGCGGATTGCAGTCTAGATAGTGAGGGTCAGGAGGACGGATTTCAGTCTAGATAGTGAGGGTCAGGAGGGCGGATTGCAGTCTAGATAGTGAGGGTCAGGAGGGTGGGTTTCAGTCTAGATAGTGAAGGTCAGGAGGACGGGTTTCAGTCTAGATAGTGAGGGTCAGGAGGACGGCTTTCAGTCTAGATAGTGAGGGTCAGGAGGACGGATTGCAGTCTAGATAGTGAGGGTCAGGAGGACGGATTGCAGTCTAGATAGTCAGGGTCAGAAAAACGGATTTCAGTCTAGATAGTGAGGGTCAGAAGAACGGATTTCAGTCTAGATAGTGAGGGTCCAAACGACAGCTGGCGATAATGAGGCCGTTAAAAGTGTCAGATAGAACTTTATTGAGTTTGCAATAGAGTTGTTTGCGATGCGACTACTTCGCTTAGCAAGTAGTAAAGTGCGGCCATGATTTGAACATAGGGCATTGTTCTTACATGCGGTGCATTCAATAATTATGGGTGGCATTGAATAGACACTGTTATCAATAGAAAGTCAGAATATGATGCATTGCAGCGGGTCCTTGCTCAGACAGGCGGTCCAGAAGAGCTCAAGCAGCAGGATGAGCATTCCAATTAAATACAGGACTCCTGGCACCAAACAGGATCCGCCGATGCCATCCAGGTTGATTGGGTCAGCCTCCGCCATCAGCTGGGAGCTTGAGCACTCTGAGCTGCTGGCTGGAAAGTACTTCAGTCGGAGCATGTCAACGAGGCCGTTCTCTCTGGCTCGACTTACGCTGGTGGATGTTTCAGCAAGAGGAAATTTAGTAAGAATGAGAACGGTGTTGTTAGATAAAGTAAGACTGGTAGTACAGGAGAATAAAAAAATTGAATACACAGTAAAATGAGACTAAGTGAACTGTTTGAGTATAACTACAAAGAAAGTATATAATCTAAAAAAACTGCTCTAAATTTAGAAACGAATGTACAGTGTGGGCTAGCTTGAGGGGGTTGGAGTTGAAGCGTGTATCAGCAGAAGCCCTAAATTTAGAAACGAATGTACAGTGTGGGCTAGCTTGAGGGGGTTGGAGTTGAAGCGTGTATCAGCAGAAGCCCTAAATTTAGAAACGAATGTACAGTGTGGGCTCGCTTGAGGGGGTTGGAGTTGAAGCGTGTATCAGCAGAAGCCCTAAATTTAGAAACGAATGTACAGTGTGGGCTAGCTTGAGGGGCTGGAGTTGAAGCGTGTATCAGCAGAAGCCCTAAATTTAGAAACGAATGTACAGTGTGGGCTAGCTTGAGGGGGTTGGAGTTGAAGCGTGTATCAGCAGAAGCCCTAAATTTAGAAACGAATGTACAGTGTGGGCTAGCTTGAGGGGGCTGGAGTTGAAGCGTGTATCAGCAGAAGCCCTAAATTTAGAAACGAATGTACAGTGTGGGCTAGCTTGAGGGGGTTGGAGTTGAAGCGTGTATCAGCAGAAGCCCTAAATTTAGAAACGAATGTACAGTGTGGGCTAGCTTGAGGAATTGAAGTGCGTATCAGCAGAACCCTTAAGTTAGCGCGAAGAGCTGGAGAGGCCTGAGGATCTTGGAGTATTTCGAATCAGTGCGCATACGCTTAACGACTCAAAGATCTACAGTCCATCATGAATCTCATAAACATTTAATAAACTTACACAAAATTCATAGCATCGATGTAAAACGCATCCTGTGGCACCGTCCAAGCCAGATAGTAAAAGTTAAAATATTCCTTAGCCACGTAAACATTTTCGCAGAATTGGTTAGCAAAGTACAGATTGGACATCTGATCCGCGATGCACACAGTGTACGGATTGTTTGTTGCTAAAAGCTGAAAATGCAGGCAATATTTTGAAGACTGAGACTCTACACGAAACCAAACGAGATCTAAATGTACAAGAATTGTCCGCCGAGATTTTCCCGCGTAAATTTTGTACGCGAGACACTGAGTGTCTACTAAGGGTATGTAGAGCTCTGGGGTACTGGGTTATGTACATGTAGCTGGGGTTCTGGAGTGTGTAGCTGGGTTACTGGGGTGTGTAGCTGGGTTATTGGGGTGTGTAGCTGGGTTACTGGGGTGTGTAGCTGGGTTACTGGGGTGTGTAGCTGGGTTATTGGGGTGTGTAGCTGGGTTATTGGGGTGTGTAGCTGGGTTACTGGGGTGTGTAGCTGGGTTATTGGGGTGTGTAGCTGGGTTATTGGGGTGTGTAGCTGGGTTACTGGGGTGTGTAGCTGGGTTACTGGGGTGTGTAGCTGGGTTACTGGGGTGTGTAGTTGGGTTACTAGGGTGTGTAGCTGGGTTACTAGGGTGTGTAGCTGGGTTACTGGGGTGTGTAGCTGGGTTACTGGGGTGTGTAGTTGGGTTACTGGGGTGTGTAGCTGGGGAACTGGGTATGTAGCTGGGTTACTGGGAATGCAACTGAGGTTCTAGGGTGTAGCTGGGGTGATAGGGTGTGTAGATTGGATTAGGGGGCGCCAGCAAGAGAGGGGGCGCCAGCTACAGAGGGGCGTCAGCTACAGAGGGGGCGCCAGCTACAGAGGGGCGCCAGCTACAGAGGGGGCGCCAGCAACAGAGGGGGTGCCAGCTACAGAGGGGGCGCCAGCTACAAAGGGGCGTCAGCTACAGAGGGGCGCCAGCTACAGAGGGGGCGCCAGCTACAGAGGGGCGCCAGCTACAGAGGGGCGCCAGCTACAGAGGGGCGCCAGCTACAGAGGGGGCGCCAGCTACAGAGGGGGCGCCAGCTACAGAGGGGCGCCAGCTACAGAGGGGGCGCCAGCTACAGAGGGGCGCCAGCTACAGAGGGGGCGCCAGCTACAGAGGGGGCGCCAGCTACAGAGGGGGCGCCAGCAACAGAGGGGGCGCCAGCAACAGAGGGGGCGCCAGCTACAGAGGGGGCGCCAGCAACAGAGGGGGCGCCAGCTACAGAGGGGGCGCCAGCTACAGAGGGGCAAACTACAAAGGTGCCTGTAACTGCTTCCTGCTAGAAGCTGGCTGCAACCAGCTGCTGGGCGGTGAGTACATGGCTACGCCTGCCGAAAATCTCTATTCAGCTCCCGGCGGGCAACTCTCGTGCCGCCAACAAAACAAGTCTGCCTTTTCGAGCCTCACCTTCCTAGCGCAGTCCTCGTGCGATTGCACCAGCACAGTCATGGACTTCAGCTGGAACATCGGTCCCGACGTAGCCATGTCGATCGCTGTCTGAATGTTGGTTCCCCTTGGTACTAAAGCAGTGTAGTAAGGCATGGACACCAGGTCCTGCAGAGTCTGGATCGGCAGACTGCTGACTGATGTAGCCAGGTGAGCCGCAAGGTCACCGGTGTAGGCTCCAAATATAATAACGGTGAGCAGCCACCAGAAAGCCATCACGATTCGGGCAGACATTGCGAACGGATAAAAGTCCTGACCCTGTTGCAAGAAACTGCCTATGGTGGACCAGAGGTGCTCCTTGTACCAGATTTCGTCGGCAAAACCAAAGCTCAGTTTGAGGTTATAAGCGGAGAAAGGGCTGAACAAGGCCAACAGGTAGATGATGAAGGGCACGATGAAGATGGAGGCAGCCAGTAGCAGCCAAACTTGCGGAGTCATCGGCGTGAACACGTTCCAGATTTTGCTGGCAGGAGGCGGTATGCGGACCAGGATGTTGTTGGATGAGTACAGGTAGTCATCCAAGTAGTCCACGACGGCATAGCGAACGTTCGTGATGGCAAACAGCATGGCCAGATCCGAATTCTTGTGAGAAGTGCAACGGTTCGAGTTCAGCAAGGTTAGGACTGGTCATAGACAGGAGCAGGTGAGGACTGGTCAAAGACAGGAGCAGGTGAGGACTGATCATAGACAGGAGCAGGTAAGGACTGGTCAAAGACAGGAGCAGGTGAGGACTGATCATAGACAGGATCAGGTGAGGACTGATCATAGACAGGAGCAGGTGAGGACTGATCATAGACAGGAGCAGGTGAGGACTGGTCATAGACAGGAGCAGGTGAGGACTGGTCATAGACAGGAGCAGGTGAGGACTGGTCATAGACAGGAGCAGGTGAGGACTGGTCATAGACAGGAGCAGGTGAGGACTGATCATAGACAGGAGCAGGTGAGGACTGGTCATAGACAGGAGCAGGTGAGGACTGATCATAGACAGGAGCAGGTGAGGACTGGTCATAGACAGGAGCAGGTGAGGACTGGTCATAGACAGGAACAACAAAGACAACAAAGACTAATTAAAGACTGTATTAAAAATCCCCAGTTTAAATTTACTTTGGAAAGAAAAGCATTGAATAGAAGCAAGCAGCACGACTCACTCCCTTCTGCAGCTCTCCGATGCAGCCGGAAAATTGCTGAGTTCCATTGATCGGAGTGCCGAAGACGCCATCAGGCGGCTTTAAAACGATGGTGCTACAGATTCAGATCAACAAAAGCGGTTCATTAACTCTCTTTTATCCGAAAGCATCATGATTTTCAAGTATTATTCGGCGCTCACGAGAAATTAAGGTCGATCCTCAGCACGTTAAGCAGATCTTCAGAGTGGCCAGTGACCTTGCCGTCCGTCCTGTTATCGAATACGGTGTACGGCCGGAACTGGAAAGCCGGATCAACAGTAGGAAAACCAAGCCATTTTCCGCCGGACGGGGGGAGCAACGCAGGCACACGAAATTCAACATCGAGGTGATGACGGAATTCTTGAGAGACTAGCTGAGGATGTCCAGCAGTTGAGGCTTGCCCACCGCCAGGGTGAAGGTCCAGAAGCTCCGCCAGGGTGAAGGCCAGTGACCAACGAAGTCAGAGCTGATGCAGACACATGTCTTCGACGTGATGATGAAATTTAGAGGCTTGGCGCAGTGCTGTTTGGCGCACTGGGGTGTACTGAGAACAGTAGCGCTTATGGAAAAATTCCGACCTTCTGGCAGAATGGTCGAATATCTCGACGGTCTGGAGGGCTGGCGACTTGATTCTTGTTTGAGAAGGTGCGCAACAAAAAGTTAGCCTGTGTTCTTGAATTTTGTGTGCCTGCGTTGACAAAAAATTGTCAGGGGGAATTCTTCCCCCTCTAGGTTGTTCTACTGTTAAAGTCTTAAATTAGGTGAGCAATACTCCTACAAACTTAATAGCAAGCCTTCTCCACTTACATCCGGAGCGCAGACTCGCAGAGTTCGGTTCTTGAAGTCCACGAAGGTGTTCGGGAAAGCCAGTCGCCTGTCTTTGTAGACGAACGAGACGCTGAGCGAGGCGTTGTCGGGGTGGTACCTGGCGCTCTCGATGTACCTCAGCGGACTCGTGTAGAAGGCGTGGAAGGTGGACACCGCCTCGATGTAGCTGGTGAAGTGCCTCGTGGTGCCATTGTAGGAAATCAGAGAGCCGAGTGTGTTGAAGTCCGTGGTCTGGAATTCCAATGAAAAGTTTCCCATCAGTGATGCCGGATGTGAATGTGTTGGAATGCAGACAAGTCGCTCACAACCTTAGCGAGAGCGCGAGCTGCCAGTGTTCCATCAGGCCACGCTCGAGTGGCGCCGTTGCAGCTGGCGTTGGTGGAGCTCGAGCTGGTGTAGCCGCCTGTGACGCTGTGGACAGCCCTCGTCATGGCCAGAACTGCGTCAATGGTGCGCAGCTCAACAGACTGGAATGTTCGATGAGAGAATGAGTTCACTGAGTGCAACCGGGAGCGCATCTGCAGCTACGGAGGCTGAGGGGTCACAATGGCTTGCCCACCACGGTCACAATGGCTTGCCCACCACGGGTCACAATGGCTTGCCCACCACGGGTCACAATGGCTTGCCCACCACGGGTCACAATGGCTTGCCCACCACGGGTCACAATGGCTTGCCCACCACGGGTCACAATGGCCGGAATGCCAAGACTCAATGAGAATGCTCAGATGCCGAGGCTCAATGAGAATTCTCAGATGCCAAGGCTCAATGAGAATGCTCAGATGCCAAGACTCAATGAGAATGCTCAGATGCCAAGGCTTAATGAGAATGCTCAGATGCCAAGACTCAATGAGAATGCTCAGATGCCGAGGCTCAATGAGAATTCTCAGATGCCAAGGCTCAATGAGAATGCTCAGATGCCAAGGCTCAATGAGAATGCTCAGATGCCAAGGCTCATGAAGTTTCTGTCCCAGCAGCCAGAGTGCTCACGCTGACAGCTCCTGGATCGCACGAGTCGCCCATGACGGCTCGCAGAGCGTCGGGACAGCCGCCGCTCAGCCGCAGCCGCTGCGGATCCAGCAGGCCGTGACTCGAGCCGCGGACCAGCATGACGTTGGCCGACACGTTGGGCGGCAGCAGCCGCAGCAGCTGGTTCGGCCGCAGCCCCTCGTCCAGAGCCAGCCAGTAGTAGTGGGCCTGCACTGCCTCCGCTTGAACCGCCTGCAAAACCACAACAGTACAGGTGATACATCATGAAGTTAAAAAATTGTCACGTGTCGCCCACCTTTGCAATTCACAACCACAGTGGCCGACCCCTAAGGCACAGAGTTTTAGGCACAAGTCTGTCAAAGAAGCCGAATTTACCTGTTCAATTAAACTGTAAACTGCATCCGGCTCTGCCAGTACTACATTGAACTTCACTTTCTTCTTGATGGAATCTTTCAAAATCCTTGACAGGTTCACTCCAATGGTGTCAAGCTGAAAGCTGACTGTCGCAATGCCCGCATCAGCCAACTGGTTGTGCAGGGACCGAATGAGCTGCTCATCTGAAGTGTTTTTTTCAATTTTTTGTATTAACTAGGCATTTAAAAGAAGTGATGAACGGCAGAGTTGAGTTCAAAACGCCTGTGCTCACTCTGATGATTGTCGAAAAATATCGACACGACACTGGCTGACTTTGACCGAAGCAAGGCTTCGATAGACCCAATGCGGCCGATGGGATGGTCTTCACCAACGAATGAGAACTCTGCAATTGGGTTGGCGGACGGGTCTTGATGCACCTGGCTACACAGCTCACATACCAGACTCAGCAGTGTCCATGCAGCAGGCACAGCTCACAAAGCAGACTCAGCAGTGTCCATGCAGCAGGCACAGCTCACAAACCAGACTCTGCAGTGTCCAGCTGGCACAGCTCACAAACCAGACTCTGCAGTGTCCAGCAGGCACAGCTCACATACCAGACTCAGCAGTGTCCAGCTGGCACAGCTCACATACCAGACTCAGCAGTGTCCAGCAGGCACAGCTCACATACCAGACTCTGCAGTGTCCAGCTGGCACAGCTCCCCCGCTGGCACAAAAATGGCGGGCACTCGCAAGGACTTGGCCAGCCGGTGCACCGAGCTGCCCAGAGAGCAGCTGCCGACTGCCACGAGGCCGTGGAATCCGCTGGACCGACAGACTGCAAGGTAATTAATTAAGTATAGGATTTGAATGTTATTGTTTTACAGCTAGTGTATTAGAGTGCACTGATGCACTGGCCATAGATAAACAGAGTGCACTAATTCACTGGCCATAGATAAACAGAGTGCACTAATTCACTGGCCATAGATAAACAGAGTGCACTGATGCAGTGGCCATAGATAAACAGAGTGCACTGATGCACTGGCCATAGATAAACAGAGTGCACTGATACACTGGCCATAGATAAACAGAGTGCACTGATACACTGGCCATAGATAAACAGAGTGCACTGATGCACTGGCCATAGATAAACAGAATGCACTGATACACTGGCCATAGATAAACAGAGTGCATTGATGCACTGGCCATAGATAAACAGAGTGCATTGATGCACTGGCCATAGATAAACAGAGTGCATTGATGCACTGGCCATAGATAAACAGAGTGCATTGATGCACTGGCCATAGATAAACAGAGTGCATTGATGCACTGGCCATAGATAAACAATGGCTGTTGCTGGTAAGCTCTGCATAGATGTCTCACTCTGTTGCACAGCCAAGACGGAGTCGTCAGCGGACACGAGCTGGCAGGTGAGCGGGTTGGACTCGCCGAGGCCGGGGAACAGCAGCGGGTTCTGGTTGACCCGCCTGTCGACGACTCGCTGCACCAGACCCGGCTGCAGCAGCCCCGGCTCAGCCAGCACGGCGAGGCGCAGGGCCCGGGCAATTTCTGCGGCTTCTCCTAGTAGAAGAAGCGACAACATTAGCAGCGCCAGCATTGTGAATAAAATCCGTAGCTTTAGAGGCGGACTCTTGACTCTTAGATTGCGGCGCTAAGAAAATCCAACGGCAGAGGATCAGGTGAGTTATTATATAGACAGAAGTTGGTCATATCGCCGTGTCTCAGTGAATAATCAATCGATATCGACCAGAAAAACCGTTAATTGAACATAGACAAGAACTTCCCGGAGGCGACACTGAGATAACTAAGCTGGTTGGGTGTTTTTGGGGTCGAATCGATGCACTAAGGACAGTTTCTTAACGGGATCAGAGTCTCAGCGATGCTCGAATCGATATTTGGCTCGCGAATTAACGGCTTCAGCTTTCATTTTCGTGTATCATTACTTTTGTCGCACTAATCAGGACTCCTTTTGCCTCCAAAGCGATCCACAATAGCCAGTTAGGGCAGGGGGAACTGCGTGCAGTTGATAATCGGGAACCCAAATGGCAAGACAAAAGTAATTAGGAATTTCCTTATCGTGCTGACGTTTGCACCAATATGTCTGGCGCTGTGCACCGGTGCAGCTGCACGCAGAAAGTACACCGTAGCCACACCCCGTTTAAGCAGTGTTGAGTGACACTGCACAGGGATGCTGTCATTTGTCTGCCACAGTTTGCCTGCCGAGCACAATCGACTGGCGGGGGTACAACTGACTGTTTAGGAGAGGGCTTCATTGACATGTATTTGTATCGATTCACCTACGCGTACTTTTCAGCATACCATGAATTTTTTGTATACTTAATAACTACTTGTACACTTATTTAATTTTCAGGTTAAATTATATAATTTTCAGTCTCTTCAGGGAGAGTATGCTCTATGCTCTTGGTTTTTATTCGTTTGGCTAAAAGTAGCCGAAAAACTAAAGTCTCTTATTGCGAATACTCAGTTCATTGCATGAACCTTCAAAACACTAACTAACTAACTAACTAACTAACTGATTAGCTACCTAACTAACTAACTAACTGATTAGCTACCTAACTAACTAACTAATTAACTAACTAACTAACTAACTAACTAACTAACTAACTAACTAACTAAATAACTGACTGACTAACTAACTAACTAAATAACTAACTAACTAACTAACTGACTAACTAACTGACTAACTAACTAACTAACTAACTAACTAACTAACTGACTAACTAACTGACTAACTAACTAACTAGCTAACTAACTAACTAACTAACTAACTAACTAACTAACTAACTAACTAACTAACTAACTAACTAACTAACTAACTAACTAACTAACTAACTAACTAACTAACTAACTAACTAACTAACTAACTAACTAACTAACTAACTGACTGACTGACTAACTAACTGACTAACTAACTGACTAACTAGCTAAATAACTAACTAACTAACTGATTAGCTACCTACCTAACTAACTAACTAACTAGCTAAATAACTAACTAACTAACTGATTAGCTACCTACCTAACTACCTAACTAACTAACTAACTAACTAACTAACTAACTAACTAACTAACTAACTAACTAACTAACTAACTAACTAACTAACTAACTAACTAACTAACTAACTAACTAACTAACTAACTAACTAACTAACTGACTAACTAACTAACTAACTAACTAACTAACTAACTAACTAACTAACTAACTAACTAGCTAACTGACTAACTAACTAACTAACTAACTAACTAACTAACTAACTAACTAACTAACTAACTAGCTAACTGACTAACTAACTAGCTAACTGACTAACTAACTAACTAACTAACTAACTAACTAACTAACTAACTGACTAACTAACTAACTAACTAACTAACTAACTAACTAACTAACTAACTAACTAACTAACTAACGAACTAACTAACTAACTAACTAACTGACTAACTAACTAACTAACTAACTAACTAACTAACTAACTAACTAACTAACTAACTAACTAACTAACTAACTAACTAACTAACTAACTAACTAACTAACTAACTAACTAACTAACTAACTAACTAACTAACTAACTAACTGACTAACTAACTAACTAACTAACTGACTAACTAAGTAACTAACTAACTAACTAACTAACTAACTAACTAACTAACTAACTAACTAACTAACTAACTAACCAACTAACTAACTAACTAACTAACTAGCTAACTGACTAACTAACTAACTAACTAACTAACTAACTAACTAACTAACTAACTAACTAACTAGCTAACTGACTAACTAACTAACTAACTAACTAACTAACTAACTAACTAACTAACTAACTGATTAACTAACTAACTGACTAACTAACTAACTAACTAACTAACTAACAAACTAACTAACTAACTGATTGACTAACTAACTAACTAACTAACTAACTAACTGACTAACTAGCTAAATAATTAACTAACTAACTGATTAGCTACCTACCTAACTAACTAACTAACTAACTAACTAACTAACTGACTAACTAACTAACTAACTAACTAACTAACTAACTAACTAACTGACTAACTAGCTAAATAACTAACTAACAAACTGATTAGCTATCTAACTAACTAACTAACTAACTAACTAACTAACTAACTAACTAACTAACTAACTAACTGACTAACTAACTAACTGACTAACTAACTAACGGACTAACTAACTAACTGACTAACTAACTAACTGACTAACTAACTAACTAACTAACTGACTAACTAACTAACTAACTAACTAACTAACTAACTAACTAACTAACTAACTAACTGACTAACTGACTAACTGACTAACTAACTAACTAACTGACTAACTAACTAACTGACTAACTAACTAACTGACTAAATAGCTAACTCACTAACTAACTTGTTAGGGTTAGTTGTGTGCCTGCCTAGCATCCTCTGGTTTGTATTTACGCTTGGCGTCCCCCCCTCCTCTGTGCGCATGGTGGGGTGGTTGTTGCGAGAGACTGAGCTAAATATTTAATATATTCGCAGGCCTCTCAGTGAGCGCTTAATTGTTGATTAAGGGGGATTTGAAGAGGCGCATTTGCCAGTTTTTTTCATCTCTTAAGCCGTGCTGAATGCTGCCTCTGAACAAAGGCGACTGGCGACCCTGTGCTTCGACAGCACGCTGCGAAAGTTTCAGAAACAGATGAGCTGAATAAGAGGAGAAATCTTTCTATTTTGCTACACGAATATAGAGTATATGATATAGGTCGTATTTGCTAAATGTACAATAGTTGACTACAATAATATAGCCTTCAATACAATCTAAAGCATTCACTATGTTGCTTTGAATTGTAGAAAGTATAATTATAAGTTTCTTTTTGCAATTAAAATCAATGCAATTGCTGCACTGCATTCATTTTGTTTTTTTTGCTTTTTAAATATAAATAACGCTAAAATGTATTTACTACTACTAAGCAGAAAGTAGAGTAAACGTCGTGTTGTGAATAAATTAGCTGGAGTGGCCTATCTAGTGTTTATAAGATCTGTGGTTAAAGCATCATCCCAGTCTGCGCTGCGCCAGTGGAACAGCCACCGAGACCGGCAGACAAGACGCCTATTGCACCTTCGATACGGCGGGTTCAGAGAAGAAGAAAGTCGAACAGTCGGCCGCGCAGGGTGTCAAGAGTCACGAAGTAAAGACTATGGCGATGGTCACCAAGGCCCAGACAGTAGTTCTTCCTACTGCGGGAGCTGTACTGATTTCACCAGATGGCTGCAGACTGGGACATCGGCAGCGAGCAGCATCCAGAGATCAGCATCCTCATAGGAGCTGACCAGTTCGATGACCTTGTCACAGGACAGGTGGATCGTTCTGAAATCAGCACCGGGCTGGTTGGGGTAGCTAGTCAGCTTTGGTGGCTCCTGTGTGGCTCCTTGTCCGACGCCATTTCGGCAGGAGGACTGGAAGACAAAAAAGAGCAAGTGCTTCAAAGGCCTTGACCACTGTTCCATGGAGACGTTTTGGACGCTTGAAGGCATTGGCATTACCAGCGCATCCGAACCTGAGCATCGGCCTTTCGAATTAGGCAGTCAATTCCAGGATGGGCGCTACTCAGTCAAGCTGCCGTGGAGGCTTCCCGAGGAGGAATTGACCTTACCGGACAACTTCGACGTGGCATTCAAGAGGCTTCAGATCAACCTGAGCAGGCTGCGCCGTGAACCCGCACTGCTGCAGGAATACCACCACATTCTGATGAGCCAGAAAGAAGCTGGAATAGTGGATGAGGTTCCCGACGGCACGCACCATCTTGTCCACTACTTGCCTCACCGAGCAGTGATTCGTCCTGAAGCAGAGTCGACGAAGGTCAGAGTAGTTTTCGATGCCAGTGCTAAGCGAGATCGGTGGAGCTCGTTCTTGAATGAGTGTCTGGAGACTGGATCGTGTTCGTTGGTCGAGATTCCTCGTCTTCTTCAAGCATTCCGGTTTCATCCGATCGCTCTTACAGCTGATATTGAGGCGTTTCTTCAGATTCGCATTGCTGAAGAAGATCGGGATTCACTGCGGTTTCTCTGGCCACAGGATCCAAGTCGAGCTGAATCGCCACTCGTTGTTCTTCGTTACGCCGCTTTGGTATTCCGACTCACCTGCTCACCTGGGATTCTGAAGACGGTCATTCAACATCATTTAGCATCTCATCGGGACCAGGATGCGCAGTTTGTGGAGAGATCTATGTGGACATATCTCTGGGTGTGCAAGCGAACGGCAAGCCATGGAACTCATCCAAAAATCCCGTCACGTCTTCCGCCAGGCAGGTATGAATCTACGCCATTGGCAGTCCAACAGTAAAGCGGTTTAGTCCGCAGTTCGAGCTAGCGCTACAGACCAGGACATTCTGGCTCCAGCCCTGTCAGTAGAGACTCTCAGAATGACGGAGGACCAGGGGAGCTATTCCTCCGCCTCATTGAGTGAGGAGGGCGTGTTGTCGAAGGTCCTTGGGTTGCACTGGGAAACCGGATCGGACGTGTTCGTGCTTCGGTTCTCACCAGCAGAGGAGTTACTCAGAGCTACGCAATCCAAGCGAGTCATGCTACAGCTTCTGGCACGTGTCTATGATCCTCTCGGCTTCCTAGTTCCAATACTGACTTGGCCGAAAACAATGTTTCAGACACTCTGTGCTCACAAAGTTGCTTGGGATTGCCCGCTGGATGAGCCGACTGAACAGCTGTGGCAGAAGTGGCTGCAGGACATGCTGAAAGCACGATTCCAGGTACCGCGGCTGGTGCTTTTCGCGACACGGGTGGTCCAAGAGATGCAGCTGCATGGCTTCTGTGACGCATCCGCAAAGCGCTACGCGGCTTGTCTCTACCTACGAGTTCAGTACATCGACGGTTCTGTCAGCTGTACCCTGGTGACGGCGAAGGCCAGAGTGGCTCCACTATCGGCCCTGTCGGTTCCTCGGCTGGAACTATTAGGTGCCCTGATACTGGCCAGACTAGTGATTTCAGCCCTGAGTCAACATCCTCAAGTCCGCCAAGTTTTCTGCTGGACAGATAGTGCCGATACTCTGTACTGGATCCGACAGCACAAGCCATGGAAGCTCTTTGTTCACAACCGAGTCTCTGAGATCCGCCGGCTGCTTCCGGAGGAATCATGGCGACACGTGCCAGGCAGTGAGAACCCTGCCGATGTTGCATCTCGCGGCACTTCGGTCGACAAGCTGAAGACTGATCCAGCTGGTGGCATGGTCCTGATTGGCTGAAAGATGTACAACGAAGGAGTTTCCCTGCTGAGATTGCTCACTTTGAAAGGTCGACAGCATCTACGGACCTCGCAAAGCAGCTGAATCTCTTCATCGACAGCAAAGGTCTGCTCCGAAGTCGGGGTCGATTGAGAGAATCAAACGTTGGTGCAGCTGCTGATTGCCCCATCCTCATCCCGAACTAGACTCATCTAGAAGTTCTCCTCATCCGAGACGCGCACAGCAAAGTTCTGCACCGGGGAGTTCCAAGCACCCTTTGCAAACTGCGAGAGAAGTTTTGGCTGATCCGTGGCAGGCAGCGAGTGAAGGCAATTCTTGGAAAATGCGTCGTCTGCAGTTCTCCCGTTCTCCCGTTCCAGTTCTCCCGTTAGGGACTCCCGTTCGCTGTGAAGCAAGTTCCTGCGTTGCCAGAATCTCGCGTGAAAGCAATGAGAGCATTTGAGTGGAGCGGGCTCGACTAATGTGGTCCGGTCAAACTGAGAGAAGACACTGCTGTCGAGAAGGGCTAAATTTTAGTGTTTACCTGCGCAGCAACGCGAGCGCTTCATCTAGAACTGGTGAAAGATCTAACAACTGAGACCTTCTTAAGAGCCCTAAGGAGATTCTGTGCAAGGAGAGGTATCCCTAGTCTCATCAGCGATAACGCTAAGACATTCGTCAAAGCCGCGCGGATTTACAAGCATCGGAGAGTCAAAAGGTTCAGGAGTCCTGCGCCGCTCGGAAGATTACCTGGCAGTTCATCACCGAACGCGCACCCTGGAAAGGCGGCTTCTAGGAGCGACTGATTAAGGACATCAAACTGGCGCTGCGCAAAACCCTTCTGAATGCAAGTCTAACACTGGACGAACTGCTGACACTGCTCATGGGGTGGAGGCGGTGCTCAACAGCCGCCCTCTGCTCTACGTGGATGCCGAGCCCGAAGGAGAAGTTCTGACACCGCAACACACTTCCTGGTGTTGCAGCGGCTGACAGCGGAACCTACTTCTAGTTGCGCGCCGGATCTTCTGCTACCGTTGCCAAAAATGCTGAAGCGAATGCGCACCAGACTTCACACCTTCTGGGACTGCTGGGAGCGGCAGTATCTGACCAGCCTGCGTGAACATCGGCTCAATCCTAAGCACGGCGAGATCCGAGAGGCAACGATCGGTGACATCGTCCTGGTGAAAGGCGAAGCTGGCCAACCGAGGCTCACCTGGTGTATTGGGATTATCGAGGCGGTGCATCCGGGACGAGACGGAGCAGTAAAATTGGCAACAGTTCGAGTCGCGCAAAAGCCAGGCCGCGGACCCAGGAGATGCTTGATTCGCTGGCCGGTTGAGAACCTGATTTTGCTAGAAGCCGTGAATGAATGAAATGCTATTGACTTTTCTTAAGCTGACAGTGACTATTGACATCTGACATCTCAGTCTTTAGCTCTCCTTAGTTTCAATCTCCAGTTCTTATCCCAGCATCGTGCTCGTGCTTTGAGTAAACTTTTCAACGCGACATTTGGGTTTCTCTAATTTACAGTACGCTGGTGACGGTGCTTACATTTTTGCTCCTTGGCGCCTTTTGTGTTTCTGCTTTTTCGTTAACTTAAAACTGTAGTGATGGTGCGTCACATTTTTATTTATCAAGTCTGTTGTAATGTTAGAGCGTTTTTTGTTGTTCGTTTGTTTTTTTTGCTATTCGTTTCGTTTAATTTCTTTTAAGTTCATAGTGAGTTTCCTTTTTCGAATATCAGTGTTAAGTACTGTAATGTTGAAGCATCATTAGGGGGAGTGTTAGGGTTAGTTGTGTGCCTGCCTAGCATACTCTGGTTTGTATGTACGCTTGGCGTCCCCCCTCCTCTGTGCGCATGGTGGGGTGGTTGTTGCGAGAGACGGAGCTAAATATATAATATATTCGCAGGCCTCTCAGTGAGCGCTTAATTGTTGATTTTTCTTGTTGGCTAAATTGACGGCCCTCAGACTTGTTCAATTTCTACAACATAACTAACTAACTAACTGACTAACTAACTAACTAACTAACTAACTGACTAACTGACTAACTAACTAACTAACTAACTAACTAACTAACTAACTGACTAACTAACTAACTAACTAACTAACTAACTGACTAACTAACTAACTAACTAACTAACTAACTAACTGACTAACTAACTAACTAACTAACTAACTAACTAACTAACTAACTAACTAACTAACTAACTGACTAACTAACTAACTAACTAACTAACTAACTAACTAACTGACTAACTAACTAGCTAACTGACTAACTAACTAACTAACTAACTAACTAACTAACTAACTAACTGACTAACTAACTAACTAACTAACTAACTAACTAACTAACTAACTAACTAACTAACTGACTAACTAACTAACTAACTAACTAACTGACTAACTAACTAACTAACTAACTAACTAACTAACTAACTAACTGACTAACTAACTAACTAACTAACTAACTAACTAACTAACTAACTAACTAACTAACTAACTGACTAACTAACTAACTAACTAACTAACTAACTGACTAACTAACTAACTAACTAACTAACTAACTAACTAACTGACTAACTAACTAACTAACTAACTAACTAACTAACTAACTAACTAACTAACTGACTAACTAACTAACTAACTAACTAACTAACTGACTAACTAACTAACTAACTAACTAACTAACTAACTAACTAACTGACTAACTAACTAACTAACTAACTAACTGACTAACTAACTAACTAACTAACTAACTAACTAACTAACTGACTAACTAACTAACTAACTAACTAACTAACTAACTAACTAACTGACTAACTAACTAACTAACTGACTAACTGACTAACTAACTAACTAACTAACTAACTAACTGACTAACTAACTAACTAACTAACTAACTAACTAACTAACAAACGAACTAACTAACTAACTAACTAACTAACTAACTAACTAACTAACTAACTAACTAACTATAACTAACTAACTAACTAACTAACTAACTAACTAACTAACTAACTAACTAACTAACTAACTGACTAACTAACTAACTAACTAACTAACTGACTAACTAACTAACTAACTAACTAACTAACTAACTAACTAACTAACTAACTAACTAACTGACTAACTAACTAACTAACTAACTAACTAACTGACTAACTAACTAACTAACTAACTAACTAACTGACTAACTAAGTAACTAACTAACTAACTAACTAACTAACTGACTAACTAACTAACTAACTAACTAACTAACTAACTAACTAACTAACTAACTAACTAACTAACTGACTAACTGACTAACTAACTAACTAACTAACTGACTAACTAACTAACTAACTAACTGACTAACTAACTAACTAACTAACTAACTAACTAACTAACTAACTGACTAACTAACTAACTAACTAACTAACTGACTAACTAACTAACTAACTAACTAACTAACTAACTAACTAACTGACTAACTAACTAACTAACTAACTAACTAACTAACTAACTAACTAACTAACTAACTAACTAACTAACTAACTAACTAACTAACTAACTAACTAACTAACTAACTGACTAACTAACTGACTAACTAACTAACTAACTAACTAACTAACTAACTAACTAACTAACTGACTAACTAACTGACTAACTAACTGACTAACTAACTAACTAACTAACTAACTGACTAACTAGCTAAATAACTAACTAACTAACTAACTAACTAACTAACTAACTAACTGACTAACTAACTAACTAACTAACTAACTAACTAACTAACTAACTAACTAACTAACTAACTGACTAACTAAGTAACTAACTAACTAACTAACTAACTAACTAACTAACTAACTAACTAACTAACTAACTAACTAACTAACTAACTAACTAACTAACTAACTAACTAACTGACTAACTGACTAACTAACTAACTAACTAACTGACTAACTAACTAACTAACTAACTGACTAACTAACTGACTAACTAACTAACTAACTAACTAACTAACTAACTAACTAACTAACTAACTAACTAACTAACTAACTAACTAACTGACTAACTAACTGACTAACTAACTAACTAACTAACTAACTAACTGACTAACTAGCTAAATAACTAACTAACTAACTAACTAACTAACTAACTAACTAACTGACTAACTAACTAACTAACTAACTAACTAACTGACTAACTAACTAACTAACTAACTAACTAACTAACTAACTAACTAACTAACTGACTAACTAACTAACTAACTAACTAACTAACTAACTAACTAACTAACTAACTAACTAACTAACTAACTAACTAACTAACTAACTAACTAACTAACTAACTAACTAACTAACTAACTAACTAACTAACTAACTAACTAACTAACTAACTAAATAAATAACTAACTAACTAACTAACTAACTAACTAACTAACTAACTAACTAACTAAATAAATAACTAACTAACTAACTAACTAACTAACTACGAAGCCCTAGAAAAAAAATGTTGCCACCTGAGCCCCAAATGAATTTAGCCTGAAACCTAAATAGATTAACTTGCAAATCCAGATTAGGTTTGACTGGAAATAAAGAAATTATTTTTTATATGAATATATTATACTTTGGTAGGCTTTCAAACCCTATATACAGTAATTTACATAATTCCTTACTTCATGATTAGTACGCCAATGTGAATTGGGGATAATATTTTAATATAAGGACTTACAGTTTGTGCATTTTTTCTTGCAACTGGTTTTTATTTGTGTACGAGCGTACGTGATAATATCGGGACCCTACGAAGTAAGTTGAATAGGTGCCAGTGCAATACTGTGAGAAATCAGTTAATGGTAAATTGTCAGCTGATCACTTCAGTATAACAAGTTACATGATCTCTGGTGACACAAAAATTCCAATGTCTTAACTTTATGCCTAAGTAGTGCTTCACAATTAAATCAAGAAAAAACTTAAGCATCTTAAAGTTGCGATTAAAACCGCAAGTTAACAAATTTTCAAACGCTCAAAACAACCATCAGAACAAGACGCACTGCAGCGGGTCCTTGTTCAGACAGGCGGTCCAGAAGAGCTCAAGCAGCAGGATGAGCAGTCCAATTAAATACAGGACTCCTGGCACCAAGCAGGATCCGCCGATGCCCTCCAGGTTAATTGGCTCAGCATCCGATATCCCTCCCTGTGCACTTGAGCACTCTGAGCTGCTAGTTGGGAAGTACTTCAACCGGAGCATGTCAACGAGGCCGTTCTCTTTAGCCCGACGAATTCTAGAAGGTAAATTTCGCGTCAATTAATAAAGCTGTAGTAGGGCAGTATTTTAGGAATGGGAATTAGTAGCGAAGCAGATATGCTTTTTGCCTACTGTCAGTAGTTTAGGTTTGGGAAAGTAATTAGAGCCGGGGAAAATCGCAGGTTTCCGGGATTCCTTAGAAGAATAGAGCAGTTTAAAGCTTGGGTAAGCAGATCTTTCGTTCGCTCGCGGACTTGCGTAGTCTCAAGTAGGATTAGGTAAGAGGCGGGGAAATATTGGGAGATACGTAAAACTGTTGGTGGTAGTCGATGCCTAAAACAGTACACTACCAGGTAGTCAATGCCTAAAACTCTCGCACAATAACCATTGCATGCTGTTCTATTTTTTTGAAGTATAAACTTTTGTCAAATAATTTGGTTTTCCTGAGTTCTTCCTTTGTCTCAAAATAATAGGATTAGGGAAGCAGGAAGCCTGGTGGCAGCGATTCTACCAAATCTCAAATCAGTACAGCAGATAATAGTCCACTCGTAATCCTTAGCAAAACCAGCAGCTTAGCCGCGAGGTTACACGCCCATTCCAAAGCTAATGCATCAGAGCACTGTGAGCATGACTGTCAGGATTAGCGGCTTACATTAAGTTCATGGCGTCAGCATAGAACGCATCCTTGGGCACAGGCCACGCCAGATAGTAGAAGTTAAAATACTCGTCAGCCACGTACATTTTTTCGCAGAATTGATTAGCAAAGTACAGATTGGACTTCTGATCCGCGATGCACACAGTGTACGGATTGGTTGAGGCCAGCAGCTGAAAGTTGAAAATTTAAAGGCGCATGATTTCACCGATTCGTTGCACCTTTCTGTTCTAAGAATTCAAAATTCGGGGCGCACAATCCTCACCTTCCTAGCGCAGTCCTCGTGCGACTGCACCAGCACAGTCATGGACTTCAGCTGGAACATCGGTCCCGACGTAGCCATGTCAATCGCCGTGTGAATGTTTGTTCCCCTTGGTACTAAAGCAGTGTAGTAAGGCATGGACACCAGGTCTTCCAGAGTCCTAATAGTCAAACTGCTGACTGATGTAGCCAAGTGAGCAGTCAGGTCTCCAGTGTATGCACCAAATATAATAACGGTGAGCAGCCACCAGAACACCATCACGGTTCTGGGCGACATTGCGAATGGATAAAAGTCCTGACCCTGTTGCAAGAAACTGCCAATGGTGGACCACAGGTATTCCTTGTACCAGACCTCGTCGGCGAAAGCGAAGCTCAGTTTCAGGTTCCAAGCGGAGAAGGGGCTGAACAAGGCCAACAGGTAGATGATGAAGGGCACGATGAAGATGGAGGCAGCCAGCAGCAGCCAAACTTGCAGCGTCATCGGCGTGAACACGTTCCAGATTTTGCTGGCAGGAGGCGGTATGCGGACCAGGATGTTGTTGGATGAGTACAGGTAGTCATCCAAGTAGTCCACGACGGCATAGCGCAGATTGGTGACAGCGAAAACGACTGCCAAGTCTGCTTTCTGGAAGAGAAATCGGATGAACAAACTGAAACTCACAGCTAGATTTATCAAACAACTTGAAGCCGTCGCGACTCTTAAGCCATCTTCAAGAAGCAACTCACGCCATTCTGCAGCTCTCCAATGCAGCCGGAGAAGCGCTGCGTGCCATTGATTGGCGCCCCGAACTGCCCGTCTGGCGGCTTCAGAACGATGGTTCTGCAATATTGGTGCAATATGTTAGTTGCATAAAAACTGGTGGCATTGACTAAGAATTTTCACGCTTTCGAGTCACTAACGAGAAGTTCAGATTTTCTCGCACAATATTAAGCACATCCTCAGCGTGGCCGGTGACCTTTCCGTAAGTGTTCTCGTCGTAGATTACGTAGGGACGAACCTGAAATTCAAGACAATAATAGGTATAGTTTTCAAGTATGAAATCCAAATACTTCAGTGTGACAGTTGAAATTTAGCTCCTACATCCGGAGCGCAGACTCGCAGAGTTCGGTTCTTGAAGTCCACGAAGGTGTTCGGGAAAGCCAGTCGCCTGTCTTTGTAGACGAACGAGACGCTGAGCGAGGCGTTGTCGGGGTGGTATCTGGCGCTCTCGATGTACCTCAGCGGACTCGTGTAGAAGGCGTGGAAGGTGGACACCGCCTCGATGTAGCTGGTGAAGTGCCTCGTGGTGCCATTGTAGGAAATCAGAGAGCCGAGTGTGTTGAAGTCCGTGGTCTGGAATTCCAATGAAAAGTTTCCCATCAGTGATGCCGGATGTGAATGTGTTGGAATGCAGACAAGTCGCTCACAACCTTAGCGAGAGCGCGAGCTGCCAGTGTTCCATCAGGCCACGCTCGAGTGGCGCCGTTGCAGCTGGCGTTGGTGGAGCTCGAGCTGGTGTAGCCGCCTGTGACGCTGTGGACAGCCCTCGTCATGGCCAGAACTGCATCAATGGTGCGCAGCTCAACAGACTGGAATGTTCGATGAGAGAATGAGTTCACTGAGTGCAACCGGGAGCGCATCTGCAGCTACGGAGGCTGAGGGGTCACAATGGCTTGCCCACCACGGGTCACAATGGCTTGCCCACCACGGGTCACAATGGCTTGCCCACCACGGGTCACAATGGCTTGCCCACCACGGGTCACAATGGCTTGCCCACCACGGGTCACAATGGCTTGCCCACCACGGGTCACAATGGCTTGCCCACCACGGGTCACAATGGCCGGAATGCCAAGACTCAATTAGAATGCTCAGATGCCAAGGCTTAATGAGAATGCTCAGATGCCAAGACTCAATGAGAATGCTCAGATGCCGAGGCTCAATGAGAATTCTCAGATGCCAAGGCTCAATGAGAATGCTCAGATGCCAAGGCTCAATGAGAATGCTCAGATGCCAAGGCTCAATGAGAATGCTCAGATACCAAGGCTCAATGAGAATGCTCAGATGCCAAGGCTCAATGAGAATTCTCAGATACCAAGGCTCAATGAGAATGCTCAGATACCAAGGCTCAATGAGAATGCTCAGATACCAAGGCTCAATGAGAATGCTCAGATACCAAGGCTCAATGAGAATGCTCAGATGCCAAGGCTCATGAAGTTGCTGTCCCAGCAGCCAGAGTGCTCACGCTGACAGCTCCTGGATCGCACGAGTCGCCCATGACGGCTCGCAGAGCGTCGGGACAGCCGCCGCTCAGCCGCAGCCGCTGCGGATCCAGCAGGCCGTGACTCGAGCCGCGGACCAGCATGACGTTGGCCGACACGTTGGGCGGCAGCAGCCGCAGCAGCTGGTTCGGCCGCAGCCCCTCGTCCAGAGCCAGCCAGTAGTAGTGGGCCTGCACTGCCTCCGCTTGAACCGCCTGCAAAAACACAACAGTACAGGTGATACATTATGAAGTTAAAAAATTGTCACGTGTCGCCCACCTTTGCAATTCACAACCACAGTGGCCGACCCCTAAGGCACAGAGTTTCAGGCACAAGTCTGTCAAAGAAGCCGAATTTACCTGTTCAATTAAACTGTAAACTGCATCCGGCTCTGCCAGTACTACATTGAACTTCACTTTCTTCTTGATGGAATCTTTCAAAATCCTTGACAGGTTCACTCCAATGGTGTCAAGCTGAAAGCTGACTGTCGCAATGCCCGCATCAGCCAACTGGTTGTGCAGGGACCGAATGAGCTGCTCATCTGAAGTGTTTTTTTTCAATTTTTTGTATTAACTAGGCATTTAAAAGAAGTGATGAACGGCAGAGTTGAGTTCAAAACGCCTGTGCTCACTCTGATGATTGTCGAAAAATATCGACACGACACTGGCTGACTTTGACCGAAGCAAGGCTTCGATAGACCCAATGCGGCCGATGGGATGGTCTTCGCCAACGAATGAGAACTCTGCAATTGGGTTGGCGGACGGGTCTTGATGCACCTGGCTACACAGCTCACATACCAGACTCAGCAGTGTCCATGCAGCAGGCACAGCTCACAAAGCAGACTCAGCAGTGTCCATGCAGCAGGCACAGCTCACAAAGCAGACTCAGCAGTGTCCATGCAGCAGGCACAGCTCACAAAGCAGACTCAGCAGTGTCCATGCAGCAGGCACAGCTCACAAACCAGACTCTGCAGTGTCCAGCTGGCACAGCTCACAAACCAGACTCAGCAGTGTCCAGCAGGCACAGCTCACATACCAGACTCAGCAGTGTCCAGCTGGCACAGCTCACATACCAGACTCAGCAGTGTCCAGCAGGCACAGCTCACATACCAGACTCTGCAGTGTCCAGCTGGCACAGCTCCCCCGCTGGCACAAAAATGGCGGGCACTCGCAAGGACTTGGCCAGCCGGTGCACCGAGCTGCCCAGAGAGCAGCTGCCGACTGCCACGAGGCCGTGGAATCCGCTGGACCGACAGACTGCAAGGTAATTAATTAAGTATAGGATTTGAATGTTATTGTTTTACAGCTAGTGTATTAGAGTGCACTGATGCACTGGCCATAGATAAACAGAGTGCACTAATTCACTGGCCATAGATAAACAGAGTGCACTAATTCACTGGCCATAGATAAACAGAGTGCACTAATTCACTGGCCATAGATAAACAGAGTGCACTAATTCACTGGCCATAGATAAACAGAGTGCACTGATGCACTGGCCATAGATAAACAGAGTGCACTGATGCACTGGCCATAGATAAACAGAGTGCACTGATACACTGGCCATAGATAAACAGAGTGCACTGATACACTGGCCATAGATAAACAGAGTGCACTGATGCACTGGCCATAGATAAACAGAATGCACTGATACACTGGCCATAGATAAACAGAGTGCATTGATGCACTGGCCATAGATAAACAATGGCTGTTGCTGGTAAGCTCTGCATAGATGTCTCACTCTGTTGCACAGCCAAGACGGAGTCGTCAGCGGACACGAGCTGGCAGGTGAGCGGGTTGGACTCGCTGAGGCCGGGGAACAGCAGCGGGTTCTGGTTGACCCGCCTGTCGACGACTCGCTGCACCAGACCCGGCTGCAGCAGCCCCGGCTCAGCCAGCACGGCGAGGCGCAGGGCCCGGGCAATTTCTGCGGCTTCTCCTAGTAGAAGAAGCGACAACATTAGCAGCGCCAGCATTGTGAATAAAATCCGTAGCTTTAGAGGCAGACTCTTGACTCTTAGATTGCGGAGCAAAGAAAAGCCAGCGGCAGAGGATCAGGTGAGTTATTATATAGACAGAAGTTGGTCATATCGCCGTGTCTCAGTGAATAATCAATCGATATCGACCAGAAAAACCGTTAATTGAACATAGACAAGAACTTCCCGGAGGCGACACTGAGATAACTAAGCTGGTTGGGTGTTTTTGGGGTCGAATCGATGCACTAAGGACAGTTTCTTAACGGGATCAGAGTCTCAGCGATGCTCGAATCGATATTTGGCTCGCGAATTAACGGCTTCAGCTTTCATTTTCGTGTATCATTACTTTTGTCGCACTAATCAGGACTCCTTTTGCCTCCAAAGCGATCCACAATAGCCAGTTAGGGCAGGGGGAACTGCGTGCAGTTGATAATCGGGAACCCAAATGGCAAGACAAAAGTAATTAGGAATTTCCTTATCGTGCTGACGTTTGCACCAATATGTCTGGCGCTGTGCACCGGTGCAGCTGCACGCAGAAAGTACACCGTAGCCACACCCCGTTTAAGCAGTGTTGAGTGACACTGCACAGGGATGCTGTCATTTGTCTGCCACAGTTTGCCTGCCGAGCACAATCGACTGGCGGGGGTACAACTGACTGTTTAGGAGAGGGCTTCATTGACATGTATTTGTATCGATTCACCTACGCGTACTTTTCAGCATACCATGAATTTTTTGTATACTTAATAACTACTTGTACACTTATTTAATTTTCAGGTTAAATTATATAATTTTCAGTCTCTTCAGGGAGAGTATGCTCTATGCTCTTGGTTTTTATTCGTTTGGCTAAAAGTAGCCGAAAAACTAAAGTCTCTTATTGCGAATACTCAGTTCATTGCATGAACCTTCAAAACACTAACTAACTAACTAACTAACTAACTGATTAGCTACCTAACTAACTAACTAACTGATTAGCTACCTAACTAACTAACTAATTAACTAACTAACTAACTAACTAACTAACTAACTAACTAACTAAATAACTGACTGACTAACTAACTAACTAAATAACTAACTAACTAACTAACTGACTAACTAACTGACTAACTAACTAACTAACTAACTAACTAACTAACTGACTAACTAACTGACTAACTAACTAACTAGCTAACTAACTAACTAACTAACTAACTAACTAACTAACTAACTAACTAACTAACTAACTGACTGACTGACTAACTAACTGACTAACTAACTGACTAACTAGCGAACTAACTAACTAACTAACTAACTAACTAACTAACTAACTAAATAACTGACTGACTAACTAACTAACTAAATAACTAACTAACTAACTAACTGACTAACTAACTGACTAACTAACTAACTAACTAACTAACTAACTAACTGACTAACTAACTAACTAACTAACTAACTAACTAACTAACTAACTTACTAACTAACTAACTAACTAACTAACTAACTAACTAACTAACTAACTAACTAACTGACTGACTGACTAACTAACTAACTAACTAAATAACTGACTGACTAACTAACTAACTAACTAAATAAATAACTAACTAACTAACTAACTAACTAACTAACTAACTAACTAAATAACTGACTGACTAACTAACTAACTAACTAAATAAATAACTAACTAACTAACTAACTAACTAGCGAACTAACTAACTAACTAACTAACTAACTAACTAACTAACTAACTAAATAACTGACTGACTAACTAACTAACTAAATAACTAACTAACTAACTAACTGACTAACTAACTGACTAACTAACTAACTAACTAACTAACTAACTAAATAACTGACTGACTAACTAACTAACTAACTAAATAAATAACTAACTAACTAACTAACTAACTAACTAACTAACTAACTAAATAACTGACTGACTAACTAACTAACTAACTAACTAACTAACTAACTAACTAACTAACTAAATAACTGACTGACTAACTAACTAACTAAATAACTAACTAACTAACTAACTGACTAACTAACTGACTAACTAACTAACTAACTAACTAACTAACTAAATAACTGACTGACTAACTAACTAACTAACTAACTAACTAACTAACTAACTAACTAACTAACTAACTAACTAAATAAATAACTAACTAACTAACTAACTAACTAACTAACTAACTAACTAACTAACTAACTAACTAACTAACTAACTAACTAACTAACTAACTAACTAACTAACTAACTAACTAAATAAATAACTAACTAACTAACTAACTAACTAACTAACTAACTAACTAACTAACTAAATAAATAACTAACTAACTAACTAACTAACTAACTACGAAGCCCTAGAAAAAAAATGTTGCCACCTGAGCCCCAAATGAATTTAGCCTGAAACCTATATAGATTAACTTGCAAATCCAGATTAGGTTTGACTGGAAATAAAGAAATTATTTTTTATATGAATATATTATACTTTGGTAGGCTTTCAAACCCTATATACAGTAATTTACATAATTCCTTACTTCAAGATTAGTACGCCAATGTGAATTGGGGATAATATTTTAATATAAGGACTTACAGTTTGTGCATTTTTTCTTGCAACTGGTTTTTATTTGTGTACGAGCGTACGTGATAATATCGGGACCCTACGAAGTAAGTTGAATAGGTGCCAGTGCAATACTGTGAGAAATCAGTTAATGGTAAATTGTCAGCTGATCACTTCAGTATAACAAGTTACATGATCTCTGGTGACACAAAAATTCCAATGTCTTAACTTTATGCCTAAGTAGTGCTTCACAATTAAATCAAGAAAAAACTTAAGCATCTTAAAGTTGCGATTAAAACCGCAAGTTAACAAATTTTCAAACGCTCAAAACAACCATCAGAACAAGACGCACTGCAGCGGGTCCTTGTTCAGACAGGCGGTCCAGAAGAGCTCAAGCAGCAGGATGAGCAGTCCAATTAAGTACAGGACTCCTGGCACCAAGCAGGATCCGCCGATGCCCTCCAGGTTAATTGGCTCAGCATCCGATATCCCTCCCTGTGCACTTGAGCACTCTGAGCTGCTAGTTGGGAAGTACTTCAACCGGAGCATGTCAACGAGGCCGTTCTCTTTAGCCCGACGAATTCTAGAAGGTAAATTTCGCGTCAATTAATAAAGCAAATGCATCAGAGCACTGTGGGCATGACTGTCAGGATTAGCGGCTTACATTAAGTTCATGGCGTCAGCATAGAACGCATCCTTGGGCACAGGCCACGCCAGATAGTAGAAGTTAAAATACTCGTCAGCCACGTACATTTCTTCGCAGAATTGGTTAGCAAAGTACAGATTGGACTTCTGATCCGCGATGCACACAGTGTACGGATTGGTTGAGGCCAGCAGCTGAAAGTTGAAAATTGAAGGCGCATAATTTCACCGATTCGTTGCACCTTTCTGTTCTAAGAATTCCAAATTCGGGGCGCACAGTCCTCACCTTCCTAGCGCAGTCCTCGTGCGATTGCACCAGCACAGTCATGGACTTCAGCTGGAACATCGGTCCCGACGTAGCCATGTCGATCGCCGTGTGAATGTTGGTTCCCCTTGGTACTAAAGCAGTGTAGTAAGGCATGGACACCAGGTCTTCCAGAGTCCTAATAGTCAAACTGCTGACTGATGTAGCCAAGTGAGCAGTCAGGTCTCCAGTGTATGCACCAAATATAATAACGGTGAGCAGCCACCAGAACACCATCACGGTTCTGGGCGACATTGCGAATGGATAAAAGTCCTGACCCTGTTGCAAGAAACTGCCGATGGTGGACCACAGGTATTCCTTGTACCAGACCTCGTCGGCGAAAGCGAAGCTCAGTTTCAGGTTCCAAGCGGAGAAGGGGCTGAACAAGGCCAGCAGGTAGATGATGAAGGGCACGATGAAGATGGAGGCAGCCAGCAGCAGCCAAACTTGCAGCGTCATCGGCGTGAACACGTTCCAGATTTTGCTGGCAGGGGGTGGTATGCGGACTAGGATGTTGTTGGATGAGTACAGGTAGTCGTCCAAGTAGTCCACGACGGCATAGCGCAGATTGGTGACAGCGAAAACGACTGCCAAGTCTGCTTTCTGGAAGAGAAATCGGATGAACAAACTGAAACTCACAGCTAGATTTATCAAACAACTTGAAGCCGTCGCGACTCTTAAGCCATCTTCAAGAAGCAACTCACGCCATTCTGCAGCTCTCCAATGCAGCCGGAGAAGCGCTGCGTGCCATTGATTGGCGCCCCGAACTGCCCGTCTGGCGGCTTCAGAACGATGGTTCTGCAATATTGGTGCAATATGTTTTTTAAGCGACATAGGCACACAACCGGTGAGAGGCATTACTGCCCATTCCGCCGACTCCCCTGAGCAGGCACACAAGCGCGCGGATACGTACGCAGGCACACACTCACACAGGAGTGTACAGCGGCCCTAACTTTATTTATCGTTAGGCATGTACACTTCACTGCGCCTTGGGGGGTTGGCTCTCAAAGCCGTTAATTGCACGAGCAGAGCCAAGCCAAAATTCCAATTCAGCCCCAAATTAATGCGACTGCACTTGGAATCGAGCCTGGGTCGCTGGACACCAGAGCATCTGCGCTACCGCTGGGCTACGGCCCCCCCCCTCGGTGCAATATGTTAGTTGCATTAAAACTGGTGGCATTGACTAAGAATTTTCACGCTTTCGAGTCACTAACGAGAAGTTCAGATTTTCTCGCACAATATTGAGCACATCCTCAGCGTGGCCGGTGACCTTTCCGTAAGTGTTCTCGTCGTAGATTACGTAGGGACGAACCTGAAATTCAAGACAATAATAGGTATAGTTTTCAAGTATGAAATCCAAATACTTCAGTGTGACAGTTGAAATTTAGCTCCTACATCCGGAGCGCAGACTCGCAGAGTTCGGTTCTTGAAGTCCACGAAGGTGTTCGGGAAAGCCAGTCGCCTGTCTTTGTAGACGAACGAGACGCTGAGCGAGGCGTTGTCGGGGTGGTACCTGGCGCTCTCGATGTACCTCAGCGGACTCGTGTAGAAGGCGTGGAAGGTGGACACCGCCTCGATGTAGCTGGTGAAGTGCCTCGTGGTGCCATTGTAGGAAATCAGAGAGCCGAGTGTGTTGAAGTCCGTGGTCTGGAATTCCAATGAAAAGTTTCCCAGCAGTGATGCCGGATGTGAATGTGTTGGAATGCAGACAAGTCGCTCACAACCTTAGCGAGAGCGCGAGCTGCCAGTGCTCCATCAGGCCATGCTCGAGTGGCGCCGTTGCAGCTGGCGTTGGTGGAGCTCGAGCTGGTGTAGCCGCCTGTGACGCTGTGGACAGCCCTCGTCATGGCCAGAACTGCGTCAATGGTGCGCAGCTCAACAGACTGGAATGTTCGATGAGAAAATGAGTTCACTGAGTGCGATTGGGAGCGCATCTGCAGCTACGGAGGCTGAGGGGTCACAATGGCTTGCCCACCACGGGTCACAATGGCTTGCCCACCACGGGTCACAATGGCTTGCCCACCACGGGTCCCAATGGCTTGCCCACCACGGGTCCCAATGGCTTGCCCACCACGGGTCCCAATGGCTTGCCCACCACGGGTCACAATGGCTTGCCCACCACGGGTCACAATGGCTTGCCCACCACGGGTCACAATGGCTTGCCCACCACGGGTCACAATGGCTTGCCCACCACGGGTCACAATGGCTTGCCCACCACGGGTCCCAATGGCTTGCCCACCACGGGTCCCAATGGCTTGCCCACCACGGGTCACAATGGCTTGCCCACGTGGGTCACAATGGCTTGCCCACCACGGGTCCCAATGGCTTGCCCACCACGGGTCACAATGGCTTGCCCACGTGGGTCACAATGGCTTGCCCACCACGGGTCACAATGGCTTGCCCACCACGGGTCACAATGGCTTGCCCACCACGGGTCACAATGGCTTGCCCACCACGGGTCACAATGGCTTGCCCACCACGGGTCACAATGGCCGGAATGCCAAGGCTCAATGAGAATGCTCAGATGCCAAGACTCAATGAGAATGCTCAGATGCCGAGGCTCAATGAGAATGCTCAGATGCCAAGACTCAATGAGAATGCTCAGATGCCAAGGCTCAATGAGAATGCTCAGATGCCAAGACTCAATGAGAATGCTCAGATGCCAAGGCTCAATGAGAATGCTCAGATGCTCACGCTGACAGCTCCTGGGTCGCACGAGTCGCCCATGACGGCTCGCAGAGCGTCGGGACAGCCGCCGCTCAGCCGCAGCCGCTGCGGATCCAGCAGGCCGTGACTCGAGCCGCGGACCAGCATGACGTTGGCCGACACGTTGGGTGGCAGCAGCCGCAGCAGCTGGTTCGGCCGCAGCCCCTCGTCCAGAGCCAGCCAGTAGTAGTGGGCCTGCACTGCCTCCGCTTGAACCGCCTGCAAAATTTGCTTCGCAATCAAAATATAAAGGCCAAAAATTTGGAAATTGAAAGCTAGTGTGAAACAGCACCTGTCTTATCAGACTGTAGACAGCATCGGGCCTGGCAAAGATCAGATTGAATCGGATTTTCTTTTTAATGGAGTCAGCCAGAATTCTCGATATGTTTGACGTTGGAGCATCAGTTTGAAAGCTGACAGCCGCAATGCCTGAGGCTGACAGCTGCGACTGGAGCGACTGCATCTGGCTCTCATCTGAAGTTTGTCGTTTACGACGTATCAATTAGCAATGGTTTAAGTCTATTATAACAAAAGGCAATTTTAGAGCAGCCGCATACCCTGGTGACTGTCATAGAACACGGACACGAGGCTGGCTGAGTGCGACTTCAGCAGGGCGACGACTGCAGACAAAAGTCTGCTAGGGTGATCATCGCCAACAAAAGCAAACTCTGCAGGATGAATGAGTTGGACAACAGCTCACGCACAGCTCACGCACAGCTCACGCACAGCTCACGCACAGCTCACGCACAGCTCACGCACAGCTCACGCACAGCTCACGCACAGCTCACGCACAGCTCACGCACAGCTCACGCACAGCTCACGCACAGCTCACGCACAGCTCACGCACAGCTCACGCACAGCTCACGCACAGCTCACGCACAGCTCACGCACAGCTCACATACCAGACTCTGCAGTGTCCAGCAGCAGGCACAGCTCACATACCAGACTCTGCAGTGTCCAGCAGGCACAGCTCACATACCAGACTCTGCAGTGTCCAGCAGGCACAGCTCACATACCAGACTCTGCAGTGTCCAGCTGGCACAGCTCACATACCAGACTCTGCAGTGTCCAGCTGGCACAGCTCACATACCAGACTCTGCAGTGTCCAGCTGGCACAGCTCACATACCAGACTCAGCAGTGTCCATGCAGCAGGCACAGCTCACATACCAGACTCAGCAGTGTCCAGTAGGCACAGCTCCCCCGCTGGCACAAAAATGGCGGGCACTCGCAAGGACTTGGCCAGCCGGTGCACCGAGCTGCCCAGAGAGCAGCTGCCGACTGCCACGAGGCCGTGGAATCCGCTGGACCGACAGACTGCAAGGTAATTATTTAAGTATAGGATTTGAATGTTTTTGTTTTACAGCTAGTGTATTAGAGTGCACTGATGCACTGGCCATAGATAAACAGAGTGCACTGATGCAGTAGACATAGATAAACAGAGTGCACTGATTCACTGGCCATAGATAAACAGAATGCACTGATGCACTGGCCATAGATAAACAGAATGCACTGATTCACTGGCCATAGATAAACAGAATGCACTGATGCACTGGCCATAGATAAACAGAGTGCACTGATACACTGGCCATAGATAAACAAAGTGCATTGATGCACTGGCCATATGAACTGAGTGCACCAATTCACTGGCCATAGATAAACAGAGTGCATTGATGCACTGGCCATAGATAAACAGAGTGCACTGATGCACTGGCCATAGATAAACAGAGTGCACTGATACACTGGCCATAGATAAACAGAGTGCACTGATGCACTGGCCATAGATAAACAGAATGCACTGATGCACTGGCCATAGATAAACAGAGTGCACTGATGCACTGGCCATAGATAAACAGAGTGCACTGATGCACTGGCCATAGATAGATAGAGTGCACTGATGCACTGGCCATAGATAAACAGAATGCACTGATGCACTGGCCACAGATAATCAGAATGCACTAATTCACTGGCCATAGATAAACAGAGTGCACTGATGCACTGGCCATAGATAAACAGAGTGCACCAATGCACTGGCCATAGATAAACAGAGTGCATTGATGCACTGGCCATAGATAAACAGAGTGCACTAATGCACTGGCCATAGATAAACAGAGTGCATTGATGCACTGGCCATAGATAAACAGAGTGCACCAATGCACTGGCCATTGATAAACAGAGTGCATTGATGCACTGGCCATAGATAAACAACAGCATAGATGTCTCACTCTGTTGCACAGCCAAGACGGAGTCGTCAGCGGACACGAGCTGGCAGGTGAGCGGGTTGGACTCGCCGAGGCCGGGGAACAGCAGCGGGTTCTGGTTGACCCGCCTGTCGACGACTCGCTGCACCAGACCCGGCTGCAGCAGCCCCGGCTCAGCCAGCACGGCGAGGCGCAGAGCCCGGGCAATTTCTGCGGCTTCTCCTAGTAGAAGAAGCGATACAATTACCAGCAGCAAAGGCGATCTCATTGGGATGGTATAGAATGACTAATTTGTGGCAACAAGGCAAAGTACTGCACTCCTTGCTAGTGGTTGCCAGCGTGTTTTAATGCCTATATATACCCTCACGACAGGATAAATATCCGATAAGAGAAAATTGATTCTATCTATAAGCGAGACAAATATCAAATCCAGTTCCATCCGGGATTCGCTGGGTTTGCGGTGTCAAAATGGGCTAGAAATTTGGTACTTTATATTCTCGGCACATCGACAACCACTAATTGCCAATGGAACTCAAGCTCCCGTAACTGTATATTTGAGAACTGTCTGCTCTTTCTAGATGGTGAAAATTACAGGTAGAACAGCGGCTAATTAGCAGGCAAACCTCGCATAACTATCGATTAGAAATTTAATACGAGCTGTTCAATGCGGTTCACTTTCTCCCACGCAAAGATCACTAAACTCCCCGAAATCCAAGGGATCAAGTGTTTAGTACTCGGTGCACTTTCGGGACGCACAGGGACACGCAAATATTCTGTTACAATTCGATGCTAATCATTATTCTGGCCAGAGAAATTGCTTTGAAAATAAATCCTAATAATGTTTGACAGCTGGGCTAGGGTCGCGTAATGCGCTGCACTACACTTATATAGTTTTTTCCCAATGAATAAATATTATGCAAGCTCTTGAAAAATATACATGTACTGTCAGTTCAAGGCTCCTGGGGAATTACTGAGATGTCAAGGCTCCTGGGGAATTACTGAGATGTCAAGGCTCCTGGGGAATTACTGAGATGTGAAGGCTCCTGGGGAATTACTGAGATGTGAAGGCTCCTGGGGAATTACTGAGATGTGAAGACTTACGGGGGAATTACTGAGATGTGAAGGCTCACGGGGGAATTACTGAGATGTGAAGGCTCACGGGGGAATTACTGAGATGTGAAGGCTCCTGGGGAATTACTGAGATGTGAAGGCTCACGGGGGAATTACTGAGATGTGAAGGCTCACGGGGGAATTACTGAGATGTGAAGGCTCACGGGGGAATTACTGAGATGTGAAGGCTCCTGGGGAATTACTGAGATGTGAAGGCTCACGGGGGAATTACTGAGATGTCAAGGCTCATGGGGAATTACTGAGATGTCAAGGCTCACGGAGGAATTACTGAGATGTCAAGGCTTACGGGTGAATTACTGAGATGTCAAGGCTCATGGGGAATTACTGAGATGTCAAGGCTCACGGAGGACTTACTGAGATGTCAAGGCTCACGGGTGAATTACTGAGATGTCAAGGCTCACGGGGGAAGTACTGAGATCAGTGAGATGTCAAGGCTCATGGGGAATTACTGAGATGTCAAGGCTCACGGGGGAATTACGGAGATGTCAAGGCTCCTGGGGAATTACTGAGATGTCAAGGCTCCTGGGGAATTACTGAGATGTGAAGGCTCACGGGGGAATTACTGAGATGTGAAGGCTCCTGGGGAATTACTGAGATGTGAAGGCTCACGGGGGAATTACTGAGATGTGAAGGCTCCTGGGGAATTACTGAGATGTGAAGGCTCACGGGGGAATTACTGAGATGTGAAGGCTCACGGGGGAATTACTGAGATGTGAAGGCTCCTGGGGAATTACTGAGATGTGAAGGCTCACGGGGAATTACTGAGATGTGAAGGCCTACGGGGGAATTACTGAGATGTGAAGGCTCACGGGGGAATTACTGAGATGTGAAGGCTCCTGGGGAATTACTGAGATGTGAAGGCTCACGGGGGAATTACTGAGATGTCAAGGCTCATGGGGAATTACTGAGATGTCAAGGCTCACGGAGGAATTACTGAGATGTCAAGGCTTACGGGTGAATTACTGAGATGTCAAGGCTCATGGGGAATTACTGAGATGTCAAGGCTCACGGAGGACTTACTGAGATGTCAAGGCTCACGGGTGAATTACTGAGATGTCAAGGCTCACGGGGGAAGTACTAAGATCAGTGAGATGTCAAGGCTCATGGGGAATTACTGAGATGTCAAGGCTCACGGGGGAATTACGGAGATGTCAAGGCTCCTGGGGAATTACTGAGATGTCAAGGCTCCTGGGGAATTACTGAGATGTGAAGGCTCACGGGGAATTACTGAGATGTGAAGGCTCCTGGGGAATTACTGAGATGTGAAGGCTCACGGGGGAATTACTGAGATGTGAAGGCTCCTGGGGAATTACTGAGATGTGAAGGCTCACGGGGGAATTACTGAGATGTGAAGGCTCACGGGGGAATTACTGAGATGTGAAGGCTCCTGGGGAATTACTGAGATGTGAAGGCTCACGGGGGAATTACTGAGATGTGAAGGCCTACGGGGGAATTACTGAGATGTGAAGGCTCACGGGGGAATTACTGAGATGTGAAGGCTCCTGGGGAATTACTGAGATGTGAAGGCTCATGGGGAATTACTGAGATGTCAAGGCTCCTGGGGAATTACTGAGATGTCAAGGCTCAAGGGGAATTACTGAGATGTCAAGGCTCCTGGGGAATTACTGAGATGTCAAGGCTCAAGGGGAATTACTGAGATGTCAAGGCTCATGGGGAATTACTGAGATGTCAAGGCTCCTGGGGAATTACTGAGATGTCAAGGCTCAAGGGGAATTACTGAGATGTCAAGGCATGTACACTCAGCAACATTGAATAGTCGCCACCCTTTGCCCCAGTGAGCAGTGTCTTTCGACCAGCGTCTATCACCTGGCCAACCATTTTGATAATAAAAAGCCCTCCACTCTTCACAATCCCTTCTCACCCAGCCCAACTCTGCGTCGCGTCACTCAAAAGTCAATACTGAGCTAGAATTCACTGCCCACTCTCAAAGGTGGCGACATTTTAATGTTGTTGAGCATACATTACTTCTAGAATCGGTGTTGTCAGCGCTTATTTTGGCGCCGCAGGCACTCATTTTGGCGCCGCAGGCACTCATTTTGGCGCCGCAGACACTCATTTTAGCGTCGCAGACACTCATTTTAGCGCCACAGACACTCATTTTAGCGTCTCAGACTCATTTTGGCGCCGCAGACACTCATTTTAGCGTCTCAGACACTCAGTTTAGCATCGCAGACACTCAGTTTAGCATCGCAGACACTCATTTTGGCGTCGCAGACACTCATTTTAGCGTCTCAGACACTCAGTTTAGCATCGCAGACACTCAGTTTAGCATCGCAGACACTCAGTTTAGCATCGCAGACACTCATTTTGGCGCCGCAGACACTCAGTTTAGCATCGCAGACACTCATTTTGGCGTCGCAGACACTCAGTTTAGCATCGCAGACACTCATTTTGGCGCCGCAGACACTCATTTTAGCGTCTCAGACACTCATTTTAGCGTCTCAGACACTCAGTTTAGCATCGCAGACACTCAGTTTAGCATCGCAGACACTCATTTTGGCGCCGCAGACACTCAGTTTAGCATCGCAGGCACTCATTTTGGCGCCGCAGACACTCATTTTGATGCCGCAGGCGCTATATTTTGTCGCTCTGTAGCAAAATTATTGATTTCCATAACGGGTCACAAGATGGAGTGGATAGGACAAAGCAATGGCATGTCCCCCCGGTGGCGACGCCCTGCCTCCTCGGATATGCGAACCCCAATCATCAGTGACGCTGCACGTTAATAAGCGCGCTAAACATTAAGCAATTCTGGCAACACAGCAGAACTTTTACACTGGAAAAGCTTCAATCGGACACCAGCAATGTAACTACAGATTCTGACAAGTCTGTATTTTCATTTTATTAAAGTAATAAATTTAAACAAACAAATAAAAAGATGAGCAGTGTACGCTGGCGGTGGAGATAAAGGGTGTCAAGGCTGTCAGTGAAAAAAAGTTAGGCCAATTAAAGACACTAGATAGGTACAAGACCTCGGGGACAAAAGCCATCAGCAGTGGTCAGTTAAAGAGCAAAGTACGGTGCATGCTAATAGTACAAATGGCTAGTGCAACTAAGTATTTACTGTAAAAATTGCGAAAAATCACTAAAAATACAAAGGCAGGAGAGGTCTAGCCAAGGGACAAGTAATACTGACCTGGCGGAGAGTATTAATAAAGCTAATTTACCTACCATAGCATACATGCTACATATAGCTGTTAATCTGATCCATTAAAGCACAATACGCTCGTAGGAGGTATCGTTAGTAAAGTTGCTATGATTAATACAGACGCTTCTAAAGTGTGTGACACGTGTAAATATCACTAAAAACAGTAGGAAGACTTGCTTCAAATTGTGTAGCCTAGGACGTATCAAAGTATTATAGGACCAATCCGAGGACCAATCAAAGTATTATAGGACCAATCCGAGGACCAATCAAAGTATTATAGGACCAATCCGAGGACCTATCAAAGTATTATAGGACCGATCCGAGGACCTATCAAAGTATTATAGGACCAATCCGAGGACCAATCAAAGTATTATAGGACCAATCCGAGGACCAATCAAAGTATTATAGGACCAATCCGAGGACCAATCAAAGTATTATAGGACCAATCCGAGGACCAATCAAAGTATTATAGGACCAATCCGAGGACCTATCAAAGTATTATAGGACCAATCCGAGGACCTATCAAAGTATTATAGGACCGATCCGAGGACCAATCAAAGTATTATAGGACCGATCCGAGGACTTATTGGGGCAATATTTATTAAAAGTGAAAAAGCACAATAAGTAATTTTTTTCTTGAGCACGAAGCCGACAGCAAAGGTGCAATAAAAAACAGGAAGACAAAAGCAGTACAAAACAAAGGTAGGGAAGAGCGTCATGATCAAGTACAACCCGTTGGAAAATTATTAACAGAATAACAGATATGCTATACAGTTAATGCCAACTAGAATAAGAATATAAACATTTCGATTTGTGATTTTGCATCAGGTTGCGCTAATTAAATTGCATTTTTAAAAGAGACGAGCTCGTTGTAAAAAATCATTTCGAATCAGAAAAAAAGTTTAAAAGTTACATGTTTTCACAAGAACAACTTGACCGTTTTTGTCAGAATGTCAGCTCTGTTTACTGCAGTTGGGATTGTGCTGCTGTTGATGCGCTGGAGAGCTCAGCAGCTGCTCTTTGAGCTAAAAAGGATTTAAGGAGTTTAGACATTAAAATGAGACCTGTGATAATGCAATTATTATGCTAAGAATATAAATACAAATTTTTGAATACCTGAATAAAGTAGCTGCTAATTGGCCCGTTTAACAGACTGATAATTGGCCTCTTTAACTGACTGATAATTGGCCTCTTTAACTGACTGATAATTGGCCTCTTTAACTGACTGCTAATTGGCCTTTTTAACTGACTGATAATTGGCCTCTTTAACTGACTGATAATTGGCCTCTTTAACTGACTGATAATTGGCCTCTTTAACTGACTGATAATTGGCCTCTTTAACTGACTGATAATTGGCCTCTTTAACTGACTGCTAATTGGCCTCTTTAACTGACTGATAATTGGCCTCTTTAACTGACTGCTAATTGGCCTTTTTAACTGACTGATAATTGGCCTCTTTAACTGACTGATAATTAATTGGCCTCTTTAACTGACTGCTAATTGGCCTTTTTAACTGACTGATAAGTGGCCTCTTTAACTGACTGCTAATTGGCCTCTTTAACCAACTGATAATTGGCCTCTTTAACACTAATTGATTTAAACTCAACAAACTCACAGCCAGATTTTCAGCCTCCAATCGTTGCAGAGTCTCCTGAGTAGCCGGCTGATGCTGATGATGCTGCTGCTGATGATGAAACTCGGCAGCGCTGAGCAGCCGGTCTCTCAGTTGAGCATTCTCCTGTCTGAGCAGGGCGCACTCTCGTTCTAGCCGGCGCCGCACCGCGGTCTCGAGACGGGCGCTCCGCTCGGCCGATTTAACCAGAGCTTCGTGCGCGTCAGCCAAGCGGGACAGCTCGCGTTCCAACAGCTCCACTCGGCTGGCACGCGACTGCGCAGCCTCCAGTTGAAGCCGGAGCGAGTGCAGCGCCGCGCCTGAGGAGTCCGGATGCTGATTGTGCTGATGATGATGCTGATGATGGTGCGGATGCTGGAGAGACGGATGAAGAGGCGGCGGAAGCGGAGGCTGACCGCCTTGATGAGGCAGCGGCGGTTTATCTGGCGAGGCGTCCACAACGTTTACATAATCGTTGAGCAGGTTTGGATGGGAGCGGGTACGGCTGCCGAGCTGCTGCTGTTGCTGCTGCTGAAGCTGTTGCTGCAGAAACTGGCCTGCGTAGGGTACAGCGTAAGTATGCTGCTGCTGCTGCTGGTGGTGGTCGTGATGCTGCTGCTGCTGCTGCTGCTGCTGGTCGTGATGCTGCTGATGCTGAAGACTTTGATGACCAGTAGTGGGACTAGCAGGCGGTCCAAGGAGCTGATGCTGCTGCGGCTGCTGTTGCTGCTGCTGCGGCGAAGCCACAGGAGAAGCAACGGCAGGTTGGTAGGGAGCTGCGGCTGCCGCTGCGGCCCCTTTTGGCGGCCGGGACTTCGGGGACTTTTCGGACTCTTTGGCGGCAACTGCTGCGAGCCGCGCCGGCCCTGCACTGGCACGGACTCGGACAGGAACACGTGAGTAGCGGAGGCCACCACTTTGTCCTCGGCCGGGGTCAGGGGAGGGAAAGCCTCGGCAGCAGTTTAGACAGCAGCGGCGGCTGGGGACGCGGCTCTGCCGGCGGGCTGAGAGAGGCCAGGCCCGATTGGAGGCTCTCCTCGCCCTGCGGCGCAACCCGGGTCGGACTGCCGGCAGACACGGCGGCCCGACTGCCTGGCAGAGTGGTCGTCGTCAAGTTGGCGGAGGCAGGGTGCTGATGAATGCGCGCAACCGCCTGATGTTGCTGCTGACGGTGAGGTGGCGGCGGAGCCACCGCGGTTGAAGCTGGCGAAGATGCAGTCGCCTGGACGGCGGTTGGGAGGCGGCGGCACTCGCGCCGAACGGGCGCTGCATGGCGACCCGCCTGCTGACTGTGCAACTGTACGATGCGCGGCGGCTAACTAGTGCTAGTCAGGAGGGCAACAAGGATTTGCGCTACTTGAAGTAGAAAGTTCAGATATTGTTGCTTAAAAAAATTGAAGGCTCAAAAATGGCAAAGTAAAAAAACAAAAATAATTCTTCTGTGGCAGTGAAGTTAAAACAAATTATGGCACCACAATTGATCAAGTGTAAGTATTATTTTATAGCATCTTATAAAAAAATTACAGACAGTTTGCATTTTGTAAGACATATACCAATTTCCCTTAGGCCTATAGTTTCAGTTTCTTTCATCAAGTTTAAGTTCTTTTAGACTTATGTTTAAACTTACTTTAGATTTAAACCATTATATGTAAAAAGGTCTGTGTATGAACAACTGTATTATAAAGCAATAAATCTAATGAGATTATTAGCATGCTTATATTACCATAAAGCAATATATAAATAGCTATATAAGACAAACTTAATTTAGGACTTCAAATTATCAATACTATGACTCTAACATGGTAATCATTTAAAAAGTTTAAGCAAGATTCGTATTCATATAGAAAGCTTCTTAAATAATATCAAGTATCAACACAATGAGTTTATATATAGTATACTCTTTGGAATATGCCATTTCAGCTAAAATAAAACTTAAGGTGCCCTGTTATAAAAAGAGCATTATAATGAAATAAAAGTTATATTTTATTAGTTTGACTTTTTTGACTTTTTACAAATTTGATTAATGATTCAAAGAAGTTATTTTGTTGTTTAGAATAAGCAAGTATAGCAATATATTAGGCTTTGCTAAATAAGACTTAGCTTTTAGTCTTTTCTTAGAATGATAACAAATAGGCCTTACCTACTTTCTAAAATTATATTAAACATAATTTTAGAAATTGAAGTAGACTAATAATAAAAAGCTATATATACTCAGCAACATCAAAAAGTCGCCATCACAGAAGATTTCATCTGTGGTCAGCTGTTGCTTATTTTGAGAGTGCAGGTAAATTCTCTAAATCTTTGCAAGTGACGCAACTTAGCTACTTGGGTTGAGGAATGAAGTTGGGCAATGCGGTGTGCTAGGGTTGAACTGATAAAAGCTACCCCAATCAGTTTTCTCGTTATCTTTTAGTTCAGAAAAGTCAAAGAGAAATTGCCTCACTGGCGCATAGAGTGG
>NIVC01002650.1:0-55820 GCA_002269645.1 Macrostomum lignano | reverse complement strand
CTTAAGATATAAAATATTTTTGCAAGTCATGCAGGACGTCAAGCTGCACAACCATTTATAATCCAGCTGCTGAGGTTGTACCTGCTGCTGAGCTGCTGAATCTGAACAAATTGCAACATTGCGAGTTAGCCTACAGCATGGAATCTTTCTCCCAATGCCAAACAAAGGTATTGCGAGCATTTTAATGAGCTATTAAACTAATTTACAAGCCTACAGGAACAGCAGCTCCGCCAGAAAGCAATATAGACCAAGTGTGTTCCAGTCTGAGAGGCTACCTGAAGTCAGACATCACTCAAAAGTCAAAATCTTCTGCACAAAGTTCCATGTTATGTTGTGAGCTTTTTTAGTAGTAGTAGAGTAAGTAAGTTTGGCTCTGGCAAAAAGCCTGTTCGGCCAATATAAGTCGATGTATTAAATACTTGTTCAAAAGGTATTTTTGGATACTTTGAAATGATGAATGAATAAAAGTTACATCGATATTTGCTATTAATATGGTTGTAACTTACAACCCCCCACAAATGAAATTTAATAGCCAAAACATTTTTAAAATGTTGGCATAATTTTAGCATAATTTTGGAAAGTTTCATGTCAATAGTTAAAAAATGTGCGTACAGTGAATTTAACGAACGATTCTGCAGGATAAGACAGCGCTCGCTGCAACTCGTTTCGAATAAATAATAAACATTTAAAATAGCCAAAGCCTTATCTTTAGTAAAACAATTTTCAGAAAAACTACTTAAACAGATGTCAAGGCTGTGTATTTTACGACAGTTTTAGGAATAATTTTATAAATTTATTTAAGAATACGGCGTCAATAATCTACATAAACTAACAATTGATTAATATATAATATTAATAATATCAGCTGATCAGATGCTCACTGCTCAGACACGGAAGGGTCGGTCTATCGCACCCAACTTTCTGAAGAGTTGGAGGAGCAAGAAGAGGCAGTCACATGGGTCAATGGCCTGGATGTCAGTGCATGGTAGTCATGCAGAGCCATTTATAGCGAGAGGGTTTTGCTTTGCCTCTATTGTGGCGTCTGAGGACGTGGCCAACGAGTGACAGGCGCATTCGTCGAAGAATCGCACTGAGAGGCAGCTAGCTAGGGCTCGCAAGCTCTTGATCGAGCAAGGGGACTACTCGTACAGTATATATGTACGTGGGTATACTGTAGGACGGTTAGTCGATGATCTGTCAGGTCTGAAGCCATTTGAAGGCTGAGAGAGCGGGTTAAGCCCAGGGAGCAGCCCATTTCGAAGGATTGTGTTGAGCACTTGGCCATGCAAGGTACATGTACATATAATTAAGGGCGATGCCGCGTTGGTTCACAGGGCCATAAGGTCGTCGGTCCTCTCTTGGGTTGGAAACATTTTTTTAAATATGCGATGGAGTGTGTGCATCAACAGGGTTTCCTCCAAGACAGCAGTGTATGTTTTTTTCAACAGGTTCGTGATGATTTGAGAAAGTTCAGACAGCAGCCGCTGCGTCAGGGGTGGTCGTCAGTGCTCGACGAACTAATTTGGTTACAGTCGAAATGTACATATATACTGTGTACTCGTACATTATGCTGTTGAATTAAAAGAAATTAAGGAACCACCATGCTCTTTAAAGATTTGCTGACCTTAATAATCATATCTGCATGGGTCTCTACCAGCAAATCATATAGTACACGGTGTAAATCATGTAGGTACAATACTATATACGCTACTGTATACTATATCGGATCATATTGAATAGTTTTGTAATGCTGTTTCTGCAACAGTGTTTAACTAAACATAGTAAAACAGCTAAGTCACTTATCGTACGAGTACGAAGGAGATGAAACGCGCATGACCTGCTGCCCACATGCAGAGTTGACCGCAGTCAAACTCTCTTATCGCTATTCACGAGAGCGTTAACATGGTCTTGAAAGAGGCGAAGTGGCGTTGGGCCGTGGGCACAAGAGTTAGGAGACCACAGCCGCCACTTTGCATCGCTTCCTGATATTGTGTTTAAACAGCATCTGATTGCGCGACTGAACTCGGCACTAATTCCGCCCGCACAGCGCAACAGATTGTGATTAGTTAAAAGGATTGGGAGAAGCAACTGCTCATAAAGGAAGCGCAATTTAAACTGCAGAGGATCGAAGATTGCCATCCACGTTGCTTGAGCATCTGATCTTAGCAGACTGAGCTCTTTAGCTAGTCAGCTGTCAGCAAAGGTTGCCATCGGAACAAGCAGATCGAATACACCACATAATAGACATGATAGTAGGGGAGACGAGCGTTTTAGCCGTGCTATTCGTTCTATCAGCGACAGTCAACTCGGCGCTGATTCTAACCATTGTCAAGTCGCCTTGTCTGCACGCGCCGCCGAACGGTCTGCTGCTGAATTTCTGCGCAATCGACCTGCTGCTTAGCGTGGATATCGGCCTGTCCATACTGCGCGTTAGCCTGGAGCGTCGAGCCTGTCATAATCTAATGCCGGTCGTGCTGAAAACCTTCAGCTGTTTTATCATAGTCTGCTGCCTGCTTCACTATCTGATATGCTTCGGCTGCATTGCCTACTTCCGCGGCAAGGTTCTGGGCCAATTCCAGGTGACGCTGAGCAGGAAGAAGGCGTTAGTGCGAAAGCTGCTCATGCTGGACTGGGTGCTGTCGCTGCTGCTGTCCTCGCTCCTGGTGCTGCTGCAGTTCAGGCCGCTGTCGGAGTGCCGGCAGAATAGATTCCTGCCGCTTACTGTGCCTGCCTTCTCTGGGTTGGTGCACCATTCACCATTGCAAGTTGCGGTAGTTCAGTGCTCTCTAGTGTGACTCTAAATGGGGCTACAGACAGGGCAGTGAGTGGTCTAGATGAGACTACAGACAGGACAGCGAGTGGTCTAGACGGGACCACAGACAGGACAGTGAGTGGTCTAGATGGGGGGGGGGGCTACAGACAGGGCAGTGAGTGGTCTAGATGGGGGGCTTACAGACAGGGCAGTGAGTGGTCTAGATGAGGGGGTTTACAGACAGGGCAGTGAGTGGTCTAGATGGGGGCTTACAGACAGGGCAGTGAGTGGTCTAGATGGGACCACAGACAGGGCAGTGAGTGGTCTAGATGGGACCACAGACAGGGCAGTGAGTGGTCTAGATGGGGGGGGCTTACAGACAGGGCAGTGAGTGGTCTAGATGGGGGGGGGGCTACAGACAGGACAGTGAGTGGTCTAGATGGATTAGCTAACAACTGGCTTTAGAAAGAGGACTTGGCAGTTCAAGCCGACTCGAGGTCAAAGCTACCGGCTCTTTACCGCTAATCAACCGTTCCATACAGGCTGGAGCACGAAAACCAGGTGATCAAGGAGACAAACGCGGGCTCAGTGGCCTCATACGCACTCCTCATCATCCTGGTAGTGGGTCTGGTGGCCTACATTTGCCGTGGCTACTATGCGATTCTGCACTCGTTGGCAAGGACATCGCCGTCCCCGGAGAGCCAACCAGTCCGGGTTGGCTACGAGACCGGACTGGAGTCCGTGTCCATCTTGGTCGACCGCGAGTCCAATTTTCGAGCCAGATTAAGCCGGCCCCAGCGCATCTCCGGCGGCGGCGGCGACGCGTCGATGATGCAGTTGAACAGCTTCCTGCAGCTGCCAGCCGAGCCGAGCTTGGCTTCGCTAGACTCGCGAAGGCTCAGTTTGGCAACCTCAGCCGAGTGGCCTCAGCAGCAGCAGCAACAACAACAACAACAGCCTCAGTTCACGGACATCAGCCGCAGTCGCCGATTTAGTCATCAAGAGGCGCTGAAACGGCGCCGAGATCAAGTGAGCCTGAGACAGGCGGTCCGGCGCAGCCTGGTGTCTTTCCTGCTGCTTCTGCTGCCGACCCTGCCCTACCTGGTCACCTGCGCGCCCGGCCTACTGGCCGAGGCAGCCGAAAAGAGTTCCCAACAATTTCTGGCTGTGCACAAGACAGTCACCATCATGTTCTACTGCAACACGGTGCTGGTGCCGCTCTGGTACCTGCTGTTCAGCCGACGACTCCGCCGCTGTTTCGTTGACTTGGTGACCGGCACTTAAAGAGTTGAACAGGACAGCCAATGATTTAAAGAACAATATTTAACGATAAGAAGACTTAAAATTTTGAATGCTACAAGTTACTTGATAATTAATAATTTGTCAACATACAAAAGGTGAAAATCAAGGGGTTCAAGAGAATTCAAGATGAAGTCACAGCGTCAAAGTTCGGTCAGGAAAGGGTGACGGGCGGCCCACGCCCAGCATCAGGGAGGGTGGCAGGGGGTCTACCCCAAGAATCAAGAGAGGGTGCTCAAGGATTAGGAGAGGGTGCCCGAGGATCAGGAGAGGGTGCTCAAGAATCAGGAGAGGGTGCTCAAGGATTAGGAGAGGGTGCTTGAGGATCAGGAGAGGGTGCTCAAGAATCAGGAGAGGGTGCTCAAGGATTAGGAGAGGGTGCCCGAGGATCAGGAGAGGGTGCGCAAGAATCAGGAGAGGTGCTCAAGAATCAGGAGAGGGTGCTCAAGAATCAGGAGAGGGTGCTCAAGAATCAGGAGAGGGTGCTCAAGAATCAGGAGAGGGTGCTCAAGAATCAGGAGAGGGTGCTCAAGAATCAGGAGAGGGTGCTCAAGAATCAGGAGAGGATGCTCAAGAATCAGGAGAGGGTGCTCAAGAATCAGGAGAGGGTGCTCAAGAATCAGGAGAGGGTGCTCAAGAATCAGGAGAAGGCGCCAAAATGAGCTTATCTATGAGCATTACACTGAGAAGGCTTTTCATTGCAGCTTTTTGGCGTCTGCAAGCGAAGCAGCAATACAATATATGCTACTGTACATAATAATTTCAGCAATATATCCCAGATCTTGAAGGCTTGTTTAACAAATAATTAACGCGTCAATTTTGAATTTTTGATAAACATTCATTATGAACGAATATATAGCACTTGGATGGTGCCTATTATTACACTAATAAAATACAAAGAAAGCTATTCACAGAATTTTAGTACATTTTCCCAGCAAAACGAATGTAGGCATAGAATACAGATTTTAGACTAGACAGGCACCAAATGTTCTACTAAATTAAAACTCGTCACAATTTTGCCTAGTTACTAACGGCGCTCGAAGTGTTGATCGTTCTTTTAAGAAGAAGGGAATTCCAAAAATACAAGTTCTGTTAGTTGGAAAGTTAAGATAAAAAGTTTTAGTAAAAACGATACAAAAATATTGAAGCATCTTCATTATTTCTTAAAACATTTCCAAACAAACCAAATGGATTTTTTAAAATCTTAGGCATGATTCCAGAATGAAGCAAATCAGATCATTGGAAATCTCACCTAAGATTAGGGAGAGATTCCGCACATGCAGAGGCTTGGAAATCTCTCATGAGATTAGGGAGAGATTCCCCACATACTCATACAGAGGCTTGGAAATCTCTCATGAGATTAGGGAGAGATTCCGCACATGCAGAGGCTTGGAAATCTTACATGAGATTAGGGAGAGATTCCGCACATACAGAGGCTTGGAAATCTCTCATGAGATTAGGGAGAGATTCCGCACATGCAGAGGCTTGGAAATCTCTCATGAGATTAGGGAGAGATTCCGCACATGCAGAGGCTTGGAAAGCTCAGCTTAAACTAACAGAGACCGTCAGAGTCGTCCTGCCCCATCAGCTCTCTCAAAGTGACCTCCTCCGCAATGCCGCCGAGCTGCAAGGCGCTCATGTCTGACTCAGTGATGATGGACTCGTCGTCCTGGTCCAGCACAGCGCGCGGCACGTAGCCATCCAAGCTGGCCCTGCCCCGCTGGCTCCAGCCCGACTGCAGCAACGGTCGCAGCGCGATGTCCTTGGCCTGGTGGCTGCCGTCTGGTTTCACTAGATAGCGCAGCTTAGCCTTGCCAGCCAGCAGCTGTTCCAGCTTGCTGGACTTCAACTCCTCCGGACTGAATGGCTCCAAGGCTTCAACGTGACTGTCCGAGCGTTTCCACGTGACGGACAGGTAACTGGTGGTCTCGGAGAAGCGCAATAAGAAACTGCCAATAGGATAGTTGGGCTGGCATAGAAGTTTACTGGCGGCGGCGGCTTTGCTAGCGAAACCGAATACGAGACCCTCAGACCAGAGCTTCGGGCAGAAGTCTTTGGCGTGTTTCAGACAGGCGAACACAAAGTCGCATAGCGATTTGTTCAGACTGGGCGGCTTGTTCTTGGTCAGACTGCTCAGGCTGTGCACCCCGTCTGCGGGAAGGGTTATTAAGTGCATATACAGTGCTAGAAATCATACTAGCGCATTATACTTGAAGTATATGCAAGTGTATTTGCGCTGGCCAAGAAACTGAGGATTTTTTGGATTTTGAGGTCAAGGGGATCTTGATAATTTTCAAGATCTTTGGTGATCTGAGGATCTTGGGGATCTGAGGATCTTTGGTGATCTGAGGATCTCGGGGATCTGAGGATCTCTGGGGATGAGTTAATCTTTGATGACCTGAGAATCTTTTTTTGGGAGTTGAGGATTTATTTGGGGATCTGAGGATTTTTAGGGATCTGAGAATATTTCTTTGGGGATTTGAGGATCTTTGGGGATCTGAGGATCCTTCTTTGGGGATCTGAGGATCTCTGGGGATCTGAGGATCTCTGGGGATCTGAGGATCTTTGGAGATTCGAGAATCTTTCTTTGGGGATCTAAGGATCTTTATGGGTCTGAGGATCTTTTGAGATCTGAGGATCTCTGGGGATCTGAGGATCTCTGGGGATCTGAGGATCTCTGGGGATCTGAGGATCTCTGGGGATCTGAGGATCTCTGGGGATCTGAGGATCTCTGGGGATCTGAGGATCTCTGGGGATCTGAGGATCTCTGGGGATCTGAGGATCTCTGGGGATCTGAGGATCTCTGGGGATCTGAGGATCTCTGGGGATCTGAGGATCTCTGGGGATCTGAGGATCTCTGGGGATCTGAGGATCTCTGGGGATCTGAGGATCTCTGGGGATCTCAGGATCTCTGGGGATCTCAGGATCTCTGGGGATCTCAGGATCTCTGGGGATCTCAGGATCTCTGGGGATCTGAGGATCTCTGGGGATCTGAGGATCTCTCGGGGGATCTGAGGCTCTGGGAGACTGCGATCTCTCCTATTGTTAGCCAGCTCACCCGGCTGTCCAGACTCCAGCAGCCCGGCCAGATAGCCAATCTGCTCAGCCGTGAGGCCCCGCTGCAGCTCATCGTAGGCCAGCTGATCAAAAATTCGAACAACGTCGTTCGCGCTCTTCACTAGCTCGGTCTCGAAGCCGAGCCTGCCCGGCAGCGCAGCCAGGGAGTCGTGCAGCACCGTGACAGTGGCGGCCGGCTTCTGGCTGTCGTGGGTGATGAACACCACGGGCTGGGAGCAGCACAGAGCCAGGCTGAGAGCGCCGTCAGGCTGCCCGTTGCACAGGGGTGTCGCAGGGATTCAGGGATAAGAAAAATATGGTACTGGTTCCTCAGTCAGTCAGTCAGTCAGTCAGTCAGTCAGTCAGTCAGTCAGTCAGTCAGTCAGTCAGTCAGTCAGTCAGTCAGTCAGTCAGTCAGTCAGTCAGTCAGTCAGTCAGTCAGTCAGTCAGTCAGTCAGTCAGTCAGTCAGTCAGTCAGTCAGTCAGTCAGTCAGTCAGTCAGTCAGTCAGTCAGTCAGTCAGTCAGTCAGTCAGTCAGTCAGTCAGTCAGTCAGTCAGTCAGTCAGTCAGTCAGTCAGTCAGTCAGTCAGTCAGTCAGTCAGTCAGTCAGTCAGTCAGTCAGTCAGTCAGTCAGTCAGTCAGTCAGTCAGTCAGTCAGTCAGTCAGTCAGTCAGTCAGTCAGTCAGTCAGTCAGTCAGTCAGTCAGTCTCACCAGTCTAAACTCATTGGAGTCCAGTTCGGTGAAGGCGACCAGAGCAAATTTTTGATGACAGACCCCGCCGCCGCTGTGCGAAGTCTCCCTGGGCAGAGAGGTGAACTTCATCTTCAGAACCACCTCGCCGCTAGCCGAGCTCCTGCACTGCCCACTGCGGCTCTCCAGGCCGGATTCGCTGTGCAGCTTCTCCAACTGTTCTTGGTTGAGAGTCTCCAGGCTCTGCATCAGCTCCTCGGTGAGTACGGCAACCCGCAGCGTTAGCAGGCGCTGTGACAGGTAGTGGGGGCACAGGTGGCGCAGGCGCAGCTCGTACTTGGCCTTGCCTTTCTTGATGACGCGGTCGGATTGGCTGTTCATGACCAGGCAGCTGCGGTAGCGGGTTTGCGGGGCAATTTGAAAATCCCACCAGCTCTGTCTAAAGCATTCTATAATCGTGGGAGCGCCTGATAGCATCGAAGTCTGAAGACATACGTAAGGATTGATCACAGCAACTGAGGATCTGGGAGGCTGCATGGCCCAGCAACTGAGCATCTGGGAGGCTGCATGGCCCAGCAACTGAGCATCTGGGAGGCTGCATGGCCCAGCAACTGATGATCTGGGAGGCTGCATGGCCCAGCAACTGAGGATCTGGGAGGCTGCATGGCCCAGCAACTGAGGATCTGGGAGGCTGTATGGCCCAGCAACTGAGGATCTGGGAGGCTGCATGGCCCAGCAACTGAGCATCTGGGAGGCTGCATGGCCCAGCAACTGATGATCTGGGAGGCTGCATGGCCCAGCAACTGAGGATCTGGGAGGCTGCATGGCCCAGCAACTGAGGATCTGGGAGGCTGTATGGCCCAGCAACTGAGGATCTGGGAGGCTGCATGGCCCAGCAACTGAGGATCTGGGAGGCTGCATGGCCCAGCAACTGAGGATCTGGGAGGCTGCATGGCCCAGCAACTGAGGATCGGGGAGACTGCATGGCCCAGCAACTGAGGATCTGGGAGGCTGCATGGCCCAGCAACTGAGGATCTGGGAGGCTGCATGGCCCAGCAACTGAGGATCTGGGAGGCTGCATAGCCCAGCAACTGAGCATCTGGGAGGCTGCATGGCCCAGCAACTGATGATCTGGGAGGCTGTATGGCCCAGCAACTGATGATCTGGGAGGCTGCATGGCCCAGCAACTGAGGATCTGGGAGGCTGCATGGCCCAGCAACTGAGCATCTGGGAGGCTGGCACAGCAACTGAGGATCTGGGTGGCTGGCCGAGCACCCGAGGATCTGAGAGGCTGGGGACCGCAGACAGATACAAACCGCACCTAGCCAGCAGTCGCATGCCGGTCACCGCGGCCTCATCAGCGCTGAGCAGTTGGCAATCGCGCAGCCTCTGCAGACTCTCCAGCGTGTCCTGAGCATCTCTGGCCAGCTGGGCCAGCTCGCTTTCGTAGACGCCTTTTCCGACAAATTTCAGCTTTGCCCTGACTGACAGGCGCTCCAGAAGTGTGTCGCAGGTACTCCGAATGCTGCTGGTGAGCTCTTGCAATCTAGGGGCCTGTTCAGTTTTTTTTAATAGACATTGTAGTGCCACAGAACAGGGGTCACCAAAAACTTTTTTAACCTCGAGGGTCTGCGGGCCCGATGAGAGTGGAAAGGAGAAAAGACAAGAGAGAAGAGGAGAGTAGGGAGAGAGGGGAGGGGAGAAAAGAAAGAAGAGTTTAGAGAAGAGAAGAAACTGGGAAGAAATATTAAGCCTTGAAGGAGCCAGAGTGCTTTTGTGAAGTTTCAAAGGACCAGAGGGCCAGTTAGAGACTTCGCGGGCCGCATGCAGCCTGAAGGCCGGAGTTCGCTGACATCTGCCATAGGTAATAAATAAATACTATGGCTACTCACTTGTAAGTAGAGTTAGCAAGAGAGCAGCTATCTCACTGTCTGTCTGTCTGTCTGTCTGTCTGTCTGTCTGTCTGTCTGTCTGTCTGTCTGTCTGTCTGTCTGTCTGTCTGTCTGTCTGTCTGTTTGTCTGTCTGTCTGTATTAGCGAGTTAATTATCACAAGAGCCGCAAGTAAAAGCTGAAGCTCCAACAGATCGAATCTCACACGCACCTCAGAGTCGACGCCGGTCTCCAGCAGCATCTTCAGCGCGATGTTGTCCCTACGGGCGTCGGACTGCAGCCTGATCTGCTTGCTAGCCGGCGGGCCGCAGTCGTCGTCTGCCGGCAGCGGCTGGTCAGTCGAGCTGAACTGCTGAAAGATGCACTGCTCTCTAATCAGGCAGTCTCGCATTAGCAGCGCGAAATCCATTGGCGATTTTTCGAATCGTTCCAACAGGCAATTTCGATAGCGCTGGTAATTGTCCAGCTCGACGGACTGGCCGGCCAAGAGTGGCAGCTGAGATTCGGCCAGGGTGTCCGTTACTTGCCGGAGAAAATCTGCCGCGAATTGGCCGAAACGCAGAGGCGCGTCGGGCTCATCCAGGCCAGGGCTGACTATCTGCACAAGGATTCGGGCGGTCAGTTTTTAGGGAAGCGGCCTCTTAAAAAGTCTGCCTAATATGCTGGCTGGAACAAAGACTAATTGAAGAGTGACTAAAATTTTTCAAGACTAGAGACCGCAAACCAGAAACAATAGTTATACTTCCCGATAAAGAGAACAAAGACCTGCTGAAGTGACTGCCCGAGCCCATGACGAGAATAAAGACCTACTGAAGAGACTGTCTAAGCCCATGACGAGAATAAAGACCTACTGAAGAGACTGTCTAAGCCCATGACGAGAATAAAGACCTACTGAAGAGACTGGCTAAGCCCATGACGAGAATAAAGACCTACTGAAGAGACTGCCTGAGCCCATGACGAGAATAAAGACTTACTGAAGTGACTGTCTGAGCCCATGACGAGAACAAAGACTTACTACACACGAGATTTAAACGCTTGCATGGCAATAGCTTCTCACAGTCATAGCGTAGTCTTTGTAGTCCAGCACGGGATCGATGACCTGGCGCAGTTCCAACCCGAGCACACCGCTCCACAGGCGCTCATAAAGAGATCGCAATTCCCTGTGCGCCCTTGGGCTGTTGTCGCAAAGCGATCGCAACTCTTTGGCAGTCGGCCACATGAGGCAGAAAATGACAATTGGGCTGCGTCACAACCTGCGGTGCCGAGCGGAGCGGCTTTTTGAATTAGCCAGCATTGTGAATTGAAAACTGCAAATGCGAATAGCTGTCTGCCACTCAGCTACCGCAGATTCCTACTGGCGTCACTCAGCTACCGCAGATTCCTACTGGCGTCACTCAGCTACCGCAGATTCCTACTAGCATCCCCCAGCCACCGCAGATAGACACTGGCAATCACTCAGCAACCGCAGATAAACACTGACAATCCCCCAGCCACCGCAGATAGACATTGGCAATCACTCAGCTACTGCAGATAGACACTGACAATCACTCAGCAACCGCAGATAGACACTGACAATCCCCCAGCCACCGCAGATAGACATTGGCAATCACTCAGCTACTGCAGATAGACACTGACAATCACTCAGCTACTACAGATAGACACTGACAATCATTAATTGCTTCATATGGACTTGAGAATCAAACAAAAAGCCAATGCAAAGAACAAAAGCTCAAATTTCTTCAGACTGAGCTCAGGCCCAGTAGGTTAGCAATTTTTATTCCTCCAAAATATACACCAAAAAGTTCAATGAACGCCGTCCGGCAGTCTGCCAGCAAACTCGAAGCGGATAAATGAAGTATAATTTTGGCAAAACAAATGCAAAAAGCACTAACATGAAGCAGCAACGCGTGAAATTAGCTAGGAGCTGCTATATAAAAGATAACAGACAAAAAACCTTAAACCAAGCAATCAAGCAGGAAAAGGTGTCAAAAACCCCATCAGCATTTTGTGAGGTCCACGGCACCAAATTAGTTAGAAAGGAGAAGAGAAAATTATTATGATAGCCAGAACTACTTCTACCATTAAATTTTAACACTGACTATGATAAAAATATTTATATGAATCGAAATTATTTGAAACTGCTTTAAATCTAAGCCATTTTAAATAAAATTATGATGTCAATTTTTTATTTAAAATAATTCATTTACTGCTCAAAAGCTTAAGTTATGCACAGTTGTTAAAAAAATTGCAATACAACAGAACACGTTGGCAGCAACCTTCAAAACATTAAACTTCAAGAATAATAGGAAAAATAAGTTAAAATGGTTTTTTTTACAATTTAGGAAAACATAGGTCTGCTTGACAGGTAAACTGCTTGACACCTGATCGGTGATAGAATTAGTGACAGTCCTGTAATTTCTATTCATTTATAAAGCGGTAAATGACTATGGAGTTATAAAAACATTGTAGATCCAAATTACCAGACAAAAAATAAGCTTTCAATGACTGCCATGTATGACATAGGATCAAGCGAAATGAACCATTAAGAAGTCAGTTTATTAAAAATCGATTACTATATTACATAATGAGTGATTATTTAGGCAAAGAATCAATTGTAACAAGTATTAGGTACAATATTGATGTCCTTATTCCGAGTAATTTTATTGTCTTTTTGATAGCGCGTAAAAGGCACATGAAAAAATTGCCTAACTTTATTAATTTGTTGCTTAAACAAAATCAAAATTTAGAATTGGTCAGGACTTGGCTGACTGGAAGCAGTGTACATTGGGAGTGGGGTTGGGGTTCGGCCATGGTTGGAGGCAGTGTACATTGGGAGTGGGGTTGGGGTTCGGCCATGGCTGGAGGCAGTGTACATTGGGAGTGAAGTGGGGGTTCGGCTGGCTGGAGGCAGTGTACATTGGGAGTGAAGTGGGGGTTCGGCTGGCTGGAGGCAGTGTACATTGGGTGTGAAGTGGGGGTTCGGCTGGCTGGAGGCAGTGTACATTGGGAGTGAAGTGGGGGTTCGGCTGGCTGGAGGCAGTGTACATTGGGAGTGGGGTGGGGGTTCGGCTGGCTGGAGGCAGTGTACATTAGGAGTGGGGTGGGGGTTCGGCTGGCTGGAGGCAGTGTACATTGGGAGTGGGGTGGGGGTTCGGCTGGCTGGAGGCAGCCGGAGAGTGAACAGAATTTGTCTAGATCATTGCTGTATTAATTAGTGTTTATTAATTGATGTTTTGCAATCAAGGAAGACGAGTATGTTCAAATGAAAATAAATAATTGTCCAAGATGTGAAAACTATTGAAGCAAACAAAAACACTCAGTCGACGTGCCCGTTGCACACCACTGAATCGATTCCATTCACAAGACTGGCAGCACTGCCAGAGCTCTGCTGCAGCTTCAACAGTTTGAGCTTGCGTTTGGCTTCTTTTTTCTTTCGCTTTTTGTTGTCCAGCTCAGATTGGTTTTGGGCGGACAGCTGCAAAGAGAATTTTTTATCACATTTCTGAATTATAATTTTTACATTATATGCTACTAATCAACAGTAAACCTATAGCTAAAAAAACCCCACAATAACTTTGATCAAACCGTACTGTAAGTAGATCTCGCCATTAGTAATATTCCATGGAGAAAAAAATATATACCAGCCTAGAAATATTTTTAAATACATTTCCCAATCCTCCATAATGTCCATTTTTTTCATTCCTACTAATAGTAATTGGCAATATATTGGGGTTGCTTAGCCCAGTGGGTTATCACCGACGGCATTTATGCAAAGGTAAAGCAAAGTTGGTCGCGGATAGCTAATTTACTGAGTAAGTGGGTAAGGCATATTTCTATCGGTATATTCTATTTCCAGCATATACACAACATTGCCTATAACGCTATAATAGTGTTTGTTTGTCTACCAATAATAAATAAACAGACAAACCTGATCGCACAGGGACGAACTGGCCGAAGATTGACTGTCGCTGACTTTCCGCTTCCTGCCGTTAATGGACACACCATTGGGAATCAGAGACTCCGATTTCTGTGGCGAGGAATTAGCGCTCCACGGAAGCGGGTCGGGGCGCCGCGGACTGGCAGACATCAATTGGCGCAGCTCTTTGTTAGGCTTGTTTCGCATCTGCTGACAGCCGGCTGCTGCTGCTGCCATGGCAACTTTGGTGCCGTGAGCTAGTTGCTGAATCGGTTGTGGCTTAGAGCTGGATAGGCTTAGCGGCCCGTTGACGGTTGTCTCAGCAGCAGATGTAGGTTTTGGTTTGGTATGCCCTGGGGATAGCGGACCGTTGCCTGTTACCATGGCAACCGCATTGGCAGATCCTGATCTGGGTTTGGCATGCGCTTGGCTTTGAGGCCCGTTACTAAGTTTTGGTTGCGACATAGTACTCGACAAGCTTTGTGGACCGTTACCGGTTACCATGGCAACCGAATTTGAGGGCGCCTGCTTGTGCTTAGCCTGCGACAGGCCTACAGGACCATTGCCAGTTACCATGGCAAGCGAGTTAGAGGGCGCCTGCTTGTGCTTAGCCTGCGACAGGCCTACAGGACCATTGCCAGTTACCATGGCAACCGAGTTGGAGGGCGCCTGCTTGTGCTTAGCCTGCGACAGGCCTACAGGACCGTTACCGGTTACCATGGCAACCAAGCTAGATGTCTGATGTTTCTTCGTCTGTGACAGACCAGAAGGACCGTTGCCGGTTACCATGGCAACCGAGTTGGAGGGTGTGAGATCGTACTTGGCGCGCTTTGGAGAAAATGAATCATTTCCTGTTGCCATAGCAACCGAGTTGGCAGATTCCAGTTTTGGCTTGACAAGCGATTGGCTTTTAGTAACGCCGCCAGTCGCCATGGCAACCGGCGAGGATAGAGAATTAGCGTCTCCAACAGACAGGTTACTGGAAGCCGCAGCGGAAGCAACGGTGGACGACTCAATCAGGGGACTCAAATCGGTCCGTTTGTACAGCAGAATATAGGGGCAAGACTGCAGTACACGCGACTCGTTGATTCGATCGACGCAGGAATCATTTAACGACCACCAGGCGTTGCCGCGTTTAGCGTAACAATAATAATGCCCGAACTTGGTGCTGGAGCCCTGGTGAATAACCAACGCGTAAAGTTCGTAGTGCACAGGGCGGCCAGGCTTGGACATGTACGGCCTGAGATCGATGCTGAGGGGGAACTGCACGAACCGGCTGATCTTGTTGCTATGGCCCCACTGGAATCGGTTCAGCTGCACTGTTAATATTGGCGGGCCAGACGCAATGCTGAAACTTTTCTTAGCGGTCACTTTAGTCCGGCATTTCTCGCATTTATAAGCGTTGGAATCTTTGAGCAGATCCGGGGACACGAATTTGCGCAGACAGTCAGCCAGGCTGGAGCTGTACTGGATGCACAGGCTGAGGTCCATGAAGTCTTCAAATGTGCGCGACTCTGTGCCGCACCTGGTGCACAGCACCGAGGACTTCAGCCGGCCGCCAAACAGCACCCGGATCGGACCAGCTGGCGAGCCGGCTGATCGGCGCTTATCCCCGCCGCAATTGCGCTCCATATAGTCTAGCAGGCAGCGCATGAATTCGTGCGCGTCCTCTTGCCGATTTGGGCGCAAAGTTGGCGACACGGTGGTCACTCTGGCCATGAATGCGCGAGGATAGACGGCGCCGCTGCCACTTGGTCGCTGGGCATAGGCGGCCAGCTCGCAGACTGCGCACCAGCGAGCTGGCTGATGCTGCCGCTGCTGGTGTCCCGGATGTTGCCGTTGCCCATGCTGGTTAAACAGGCCGCGATTGTCCACCTGACGACAGGCCGATACGGTCCGGTGCTCGCAGGCAAAGTTGACAAACGGAGCGGTGTGAATGAGCGCCTGCAGCACTGAGATCATGTAGCAATAGTTGCCCTCGTTGGCGAATCCGCAGGGCTGGCCATGGTAGGGCCGGTCGAGCTGCACAGAAGCAAAACTGAACTGCGGCTTCTTGGCGTCCGACTTCTGCACTGGCTGTGCTAGCTTCTTAGGAGCCTCGCTAACAGCCTGGCAATCTTTGCTGCTCAGTAGTTGAGCAGGCGGCACAGCAGGAACTGCTGCAGTAGTCAGTATTGTAGCGCCAAGCTGTTTTAGTTTCTCAAGCACCTTAGCATCCCAGTTGCCAGGCGATGGAACAAACTCTAGCCGCTGCTCTAGCAGGTGGCCAATCAGCGGGTTTCGAACTCGGGAGGTGCTTGGGCCGCTGATTGAGCCATTACTGCAGCCAGCCCTGCGCAGTGAGTCCTGCACAGCAGTGAGCAGACACGCTCCTCCCTCTGTAGTCTGGTTACTAAGCTGTATCATCAAAGTTTTAGGCAAAAGCTAATTATGTATAGAATCTATTGTAATAATCTATAAAAATTGAACTGAAAGCATAGCATTGTACTAGCTTCTCTACCTATAAAAATGAAAACTCTGTGTCTGTGGACAAATTTGTTCGCTATGGACTCCCAAACCGCTCAACCAAATTACACCACATTTTGCACCCACCCTAAACTCACTACGGAGAATATCTTAGGCTACCTTTAAACTTACCTAAAAGTGCAAAAAACTGCTCAAAACAGGTTTTTTTTACTAAATCGTCAATATCATTGCTTCACTTTTACCAATCCTCTTCAAATTTGACACAAACAATCAATTACTTTGACACAATCGTGTACAATTTCGAGTCTCAAACTTAATTCTGAATGGCGCTATGCACTTTTAAAGTTAGTCTGTTTTTTTGTCATCGAGACAGCCACCCCAACCTCCGCCTGTCTCCTTCCCTTATCTGGCCAGAACAAAGGCTAAATGCTTCTTCTTCTAATTAGTACTACTTCCATATTCTTTGGATGGAGATTTCTGCAACTTACTTCTGGTCCACCACAATAATGGTGGCCAGATTGGCCAGCAGTTGTGCATGTATGAGACATGATAAATAGGAGCATGCTTGGGCGCAACCTAGGGATTCACCTAGCCATTTCTATTGGCACACACACATGTAAGTCACTATTGGACGGAATAGTAGTCACGTGACTGCTCTCAGCCAATAGCGACTTACATGTGTGTGTGTGTGTTGCCAATAGAAACAGATGGGTGAATCCCAAGGTTGCGCATGTATGAATAGGAGAGTAGAGATTAGATAAGAGAGGAGAGTAGAGAGAAGGTAGGAAAGAGTAGTTTAGAGAGACAAGAGACAATAGAAGAGTAGAGAGAAGATAGGAGAAGAGAGATAAGAGATAAGAAGAAAAAGAAAAAAGGAATTAGAAGAGATAAGAAAGCAGTAATAAAAGAAGAGAAAAGAGATCAGAGATCAGAGACAAGATAGAGAGAAGGAAAGAAGAGAGGAAAGAGAAAATTATCAATAAATAAGAGATAAAGATGAGAGATAAAAAAGGTTTCAAAGGACCTAAGGGATAGAGAGAGAAGCAAAAGCCAGAGATCAGAGTTTGTAAATGCATGCTTTAGATAGACATACCTATCATAAATCATTCCAACTTTCAACCAACTAACAAGATCAATGCTAATCTCAAACTTTAATTTAATACAAATTTACTTCTATTATATTTATATCTATCTTTACTACTAGCAAGTAGTATATTTACTAATAGGAAGTATTTGTTTGATTATGACTTCAGCTTTAAGAATATATGCAAAAATAGTTCTAGGGATTATAATTCAATGGGTTCAAAATCTGTAAGTTTTAATAACAATAGCTTATAGCTTTATAAACCATAAGTTATAAGTCTTAACAGTAGGAATACCAAGCCATTTTTCCGCCCGTCGAACTACCAAGAGGGGGGGAAAAATTTCCCCCCCTGACAATTTTTTTTGCTGCGCCGGAACGGAGCAACGCAGGCACACGAAATTCAAGAACACGGGCTGACTTTTTGTTGCGCACCTTCTCAAACAAGAATCAAGTCGCCAACCCTCCGGACCGTCGAGATATTCGACGATTCTGCCAGAAGGTCGGATTTTTCCCATAAGCGCTAGTGTATTCAGTATACCCCTGTGCGCCAAATAGCACTGCGCCTCAGTGCAGCCTTGCCAAGTCTCCAAATTTCATCAGCACGTCGACCAAATGTGTCTGCATCAGCTCTGACTTCGTTGGTTACTGGCCTTCACCAAGACGGAGCTTCTAGACCTTCAACAGGTGGCACCAGGTGACTATGAACACCTTGATGCGAATTTCTCTAGTTTCGCCGATCAAGCCTCGACAGTAGGCAAGCCTCAACTGCCAGACACCCTCAGCTAGTCTCCTGAGCATTCATTCCTTCATCATCCCGACACCGTCGGCACCTTCAACAGGTGGCATCAGGTGACTATGGACGTCCTGTTGCAAATATGTCAGGTCTTTCTTTTCAAGCTTCAATAATGGGCAAACCTCAACCGACGGACATTGTCAGCTAGTCTCTCAAGCATTCCGTCATCATCCCGACGCCGTCGGCTCCTTCAACAGGTGGCATCAGGTGACTATGGACGTCCTGTTGCAAATATGTCAGGTCTTTCTTATCAAGCTTCAATAATGGGCAAACCTCAACCGACGGACATTGTCAGCTAGTCTCTCAAGCCTTCCGTCATCATCCCGACGCCGTCGACTCCTTCAACAGATTACACCAGGTGACTATGGACAGCCTGTTGCAAATATGTCAGGTTTTTCTTATCAAGCTTCAATAATGAGCAAATCTCAACTACTGGACATCCTCAGCTAGTCAGTCAAGCATTCAGCCATCATCCCGACGCCGTCGGCTCCTTCAACAGATTACACCAGGTGACTATGGACAGCCTGATAAGAATTTCTCTAGTTTCGCCGATCAAGCCTCGATAGTGGGCAAAAATCAACTGCTGGACATCCTCAGCTAGTCAGTCAAGCATTCAGCCATCAACCGGACGCCGTCGGCTCCTTCAACAGATTACACCAGGTGACTATGGACATCCTGTTGCAAATATGTCAGGTTTTTCTTATCAAGCTTCAATAATGAGCAAACCTCAACTGCTGGACATCCTCAGCTAGTCAGTCAAGCATTCAGCCATCACCCCGACGCCGTCGGCACCTTCAACAGGTGGCACCAGGGGAGTAAGGACACGTGAGCGTGATTTTTCATCATGCTCTTAACATTTCTGAAGCTCTCAAAATTTTTAAAGCACGGACATTGCTATAGTTAAGCTTGAACTCATGTTGCTGTATATTTATATTATTATTACACATACTTTTATGCATACGAGCTACATACATATTTTATTCGAAAAGCTGTTTAGTTTATTCAACTATAATATTGAACCCAATTTTTATGCAGAAAGGGTTATGCTTTTAAGAAGCCAGTAAATTCAATCCGTTTTTTCATTTTTTAATGATTTAGAAATGTTAATAGCATGATGAAAAATCACGCTCAGGTGTCCTTACTCCCCTGGTGCCACCTGTTGAAGGTGCCGACGGCGTCGGGGTGATGGCTGAATGCTTGACTGACTAGCTGAGGATGTCCAGCAGTTGAGGTTTGCTCATTATTGAAGCTTGATAAGAAAAACCTGACATATTTGCAACAGGCTGTCCATAGTCACCTGGTGTAATCTGTTGAAGGAGCCGACGGCGTCGGGATGATGACGGAAGGCTTGAGAGACTAGCTGAGGGTGTCTGGCAGTTGAGGCTTGCCCACTGTCGAGGCTTGATCGGTGAAACTTGAGAAATTCGCATCAAGGTGTTCATAGTCACCTGGTGTCATTTGTTGAAGGTGCCGACGTCATCGGGGTGATGACGGAATGCTCGAGAGACTAGCTGACAATGTCCGTCGGTTGAGGTTTGCCCATTATTGAAGCTTGATAAGAAAGACCTGACATAGTTGCAAAAGGACGTCCATAGTCACCTGATGCCACCTGTTGAAGGTGCCGACGGTGTCGGGATGATGACGGAATGCTTGAGAGACTAGCTGACAATGTCCAGCAGTTGAGGCTTGCCCACTGTCGAGGCTTGATCGGTGAAACTTGAGAAATTCGCATCAAGGTGTTCATAGTCACCTGGTGTAATCTGTTGAAGGAGCTGGCGGCGTCGGGATGATGACGGAATGCTTGAGAGACTAGCTGACAATGTCCGTCGGTTGAGGTTTGCCCATTATTGAAGCTTGATAAGAAAGACCTGACATATTTGCAACAGGACGTCCATAGTCACCTGATGTCACCTGTTGAAGGAGCCGACGGCGTCGGGATGATGACGGAATGCTTGAGAGACTAGCTGACAATGTCCGTCGGTTGAGGTTTGCCCATTATTGAAGCTTGATAAGAAAGACCTGACATATTTGCAACAGGACGTCCATAGTCACCTGATGCCACCTGTTGAAGGTGCCGACGGTGTCGGGATGATGAAGGAATGAATGCTCAGGAGACTAGCTGAGGGTGTCTGGCAGTTGAGGCTTGCCTACTGTCGAGGCTTGATCGGCGAAACTAGAGAAATTCGTATCAAGGTGTTCATAGTCACCTGGTGCCACCTGTTGAAGGTCTAGAAGCTCCGTCTTGGTGAAGGCCAGTAACCAACGAAGTCAGAGCTGATGCAGACACATTTGGTCGACGTGCTGATGAAATTTGGAGACTTGGCAAGGCTGCACTGAGGCGCAGTGCTATTTGGCGCACAGGGGTATACTGAATACACTAGCGCTTATGGGAAAAATCCGACCTTCTGGCAGAATCGTCGAATATCTCAACGGTCCGGAGGGTTGGCGACTTGATTCTTGTTTGAGAAGGTGCGCAACAAAAAGTTAGCCTGTGTTCTTGAATTTTGTGTGCCTGCATTGCTCCATTCCGGCGCAGCAAAAAAAATTGTCAGGGGGGGGGAAATTTTCCCCCCCCCCTTGGTAGTTCTACTGTTAATAGGTATATTTTTAATTAAAATATCTTAATAAGCTCTTTGCTGCTCAAAAAATATTTATTCTTAATAAATATACTAATAAATAAAAAACTTTGATTTTATATATATTTATAATTATATGCTTATAGTTATAAGACTAAAGACTAGGTCTAGGATAGACTTTATTAACCCCCAAAGACCTAAGCAAGTCCTTTGACACTGATTAGGGATGCCAAAAACCATCAATTTTGTGGAACTGGTTAACTGGTTTTACCTGCTTTTTGGCCATAACAGGTTTTAAAACCAGTTTATACTAGTTTTTGCTGCCAAACAACTCAAAAAAGGTCATTTAGCATGCTTGCACCATAAAAATATACTTGAAATTGATTTTGTATCATATTTTCTTTTTTAGCGTACTTGTCTATCACCAAATGAAAGGTGCATTCAATTTATTATTCATTTTTGATTGGAAATTTTATTAAAGTTAGCAGTTTTTTCCTATGCAAACAGATAAAGTGGAATAATAATTAGAAAAAGTAAATTAGTACATTAATACACATGCTTTGCTTTCTCAATTTATCTTATTATCTCATTATCAATAGAAATTATACTGTTTAAAGGCCATATAAATAATATTATAATGAATTTGCTTAAAAAATTAGAAAATTTACTTTCAAGTTTTCAACATGTAGTATGCTATATACAACACAGACTTAATAGTTCATAGTTAGTTGAGGTATCAAATCAGAATCTAACCACACAACAAAATCATATTTAATAATGACAATAAGTAATAGTTAATAATTTGATATTAAAATAGATATAGGCCCCTATTTCATATTGCTTTGTTCATTTGATTGATTGATAGGCCTATGATTATTAGATTAGGTCTTATTCCTTTTTACATTATATATTTTATCTACAAATTGTGATTTGTGATCTATAATTTGTAAATTAGGGTTGAATACAAATCTATGCATAGAAATAGTTTGTTTTAATTACAACATGCAATATAACAATACAAAAACATAAAAAACTGTTTTTTTTAGTTAACTAGTTAACCAGAATTGGCATCCCTAGCATTCATACATGCGTAACAATCAGCCGAGTTGGCCAATCCAGCCGACCGATTTGGCGGCCAACCAAGAAAGTCACAAAAATGTGCACCCAAAAAACACCAAGTAGTAGTACTAAGTAGCTGATGAGGCATTTTGGCTTAATAAGACAGTTATGGTTACTCCTGCCATTTACCCAAAGTTGCGTTAATTTTGCTTTAGGATTTTTTTTACATGTAAGTTGCATTTTTGGCCAAAAACTATGTCGCACTTTTGTTAAAACTAAGTCGCACGGCCGACTGAATTTTAGAGGTTGCGCATGTATGCTAGCATTGACTTTATATATTCATAGACATAGGCCTAGCCTACTTTTAAATTAAATTTAAAAAATTCTATAGGCCCTATTTTATTATTAGATTACCTATTTTTATACTGCAGGGCCAATCTATTACTGTTTTTAAGACTTGTCAATATTTTAACCTTGCACAAATCTTAATAATTAGGCCTAATTTACTAGGCCTTGTTTATACTTTAATAAGCTTGTTATATTTTGTTTGTAATTATATAATGTTACTAATTACTATAATATTATGATTAGAATTCCAACCTTTGTTAGGTATTTCTTGTATTCTAGGATTTGATATTTAGGATCCTAAATTTGAATTATAGGTTTAAATATTCAGTAAAAAAACTTTAGTTATTATATTTATACAGTCGCGTAGAATAGGTTTACATTCACTTGTTTTCGAGGTATGAGAGCGAGAGGTCGGGGCCCTTTACAACATGTTCAAATAAAAATGTGCCAAATATGTTCAATAAAGTAATTTTCAAATATAAAAGCAGGCCTCGTGACTACAAGAAAATATTTTTGAATACTAAAAAACTTTTTTTGGTATAACAATAATTATGTATAAAAAGTTCATAATAAAATACAATTAAATTAAAATGGGTAAATCAGGCTTAAAACAACAGCGCACTTTTAAATAGCTATATGTTCGTAGGGTTATTTGATAATGGAAGACTGTACTCGTATTAGGTACAAAAGGGCGACTAAAGTGCGGACTAAGGGCGCTGCTACACCCTTGGAGCAATTTAATTTCATGTGACTCTTTTTAACTTGTTTAACTTTCAATATCTGTACATAATGTAAATACGAGCTCGTATGTACCATTTATCACAATTCAAAATTCACAGTTCGCGTATTATAAGTAATCACCGCCCACACAGCCCCATACAGTTTAGATTAGTAGGATCAATCACAAAAAAATCAAAACCGACCGCATCAAGCTATCATGCAGCAACTGATATTTGAGAAACCAGTGCGACTACGCTAGGAGGGGTGCGCAAAAAGTTTAGGCAACTGCAGCTCATAACTTTTTAAATAATGTTTATAAATGCAACCGTTTTTTAATCTCATGAAATGAGTAATAATTTTGCGTTTGTTCATAATTTTTCAGCTCATTCCACGGATTTTTTCCTAGAGCATTTTGATTAACGTACAGTCTCGTTTTCAGCCTTCAAATGGAAAATATCACTGCTGATCTGTGGAGATTTTATGTTTTCAAGCGATCGCGCTTGGAGAAAACGCCACCAAAATGCCGAGCTAGTCCAAAGTTGTAGCAGATCAGGCCCCAGCTTCATACCGCACCGTCGACCGTAGGATTGAATTGGTCAGTGCTGGTCGACGCTCCATGACCTACAGCCGTCGTTCTGGGAGGCCAATCATTGATCGAGCAGCAGAACATGTACATGTAGATGTGCAACAGCTGGTGGACAAAGATCGCAACAATATCACCGTTGCACTTACTTAGCCAGACAATCGGCATTTCTGATGGCAGTGTCCGAACCATCCTGCATGACCATCTTGGCCTCCACAAGGTCACAGCCCGTTGGGTGCCTCATGCACTCATAGCAGAGCAGAAGCAGGAGAGGGTTCGATGCAGCTGATGAGGACGCATCTTTTTGCAATCTTAAAACCGCACATTTCGCTTCGATGCGCTTTTCCCCTACTGTCAGTAGGCTAGCTTAGGAATCTCTCTCCATTCTCTCATCCAGGCTAAGTTCAACACTAATTTATGCCATCACTATTAATTATGATGAATACTTAATGTACTTCTCTAAGGATTCTAATTTTGGATTGTTTACGCATCTTTGAAGGTCAGACTGTCTGGGTTTGAGACGACGGATTGACCTCTAGCAGTCTAGACGGGCGACACTAAGTCTGGAAGGAATGGTTTCAACCCCATTCTGACCCCAGATTTGCGGCTTTTTCACTGTTTTCATTGATTTATGGCGGTCTAGCTGTCACTTTTGGCTCCAGCCTGTCTGGGTCAAAGAGGTCTTTCCAGCTTTCTCCCCACTCGCTCTGTTACTTTTTCTTTTAATTTATGGGTGTTTTGCTGTCACTTTTGGCGCCAGGATGTCTAGACAAGTGACATTTATTATGTTTTGCGCATGATTTATGACCGCACCTGTCATCTTCCCTGGGGTCTGAAGGCCACCTGGTAGGGTGGGTTTTGGGGTCTTGAGCTCAGCCAACCAGAGTCGACCTGACTGCCCCCGGCTCGACCAATCAGAAAATTCGGCGCCTATTTTAACAAAAGCTCTCAGCCAATCAGAAAATTCGGCGCGCGTTATAACAAATCGGCCGCATGAGAGCTACAAAAGGCGGCAACTCGACCCGCGCTCGAAAAGGCCGGCTTGGACCTCCCTTCTTGTGATGTGTTCCTTATTACCCGACTTCGGTAATCAAAGAACAATCACAATTCTAACTCTTTAGCTAGGCAACCCAGTAATTCAAACGAAGGTATTCAATTACCTTGACTTCTTATGAGATATCTCTCCTTCTTTGAGTCCTTCGTAGATCTCGTGTAGATCTCGATCTGTAGCTCAGGCCTGAATTCGACTCGACTTGTAGTCCTGGTCCGAGTTTCTCTTTTCTTCTTTTGCCGGCCGGTATCTGTCGTTCGGACCAATAAGAAGCTTCCAAATTAACAATGGGTACCCTGCGCCAAACTGCGGTTTAACATAAGCCTACTCCTTCTAGCAGTGCCTCTATGCACTCTAGGTATAGCTCCGGAAACCACTGATAGTCTTCTAAGATCTATCAGGGGCAGTCCTTCTGGAGACTGCAACCAGTAGAGTCTAAACAGACTCAGGAGTCTCAACAGACTCAAACTAAACTCCAACGAGACGTCTCAAAACACAGGCGCAAATGAGTAAGGCTTACCGCAAGAACTCGACGAGTCTTCTGTAGGAAGTCCTGTAGTGGCTTCCTCTTCGGAGCTCTTCTCCTTCCGGAGGAATTGTTGGCTCTGAGTCCGTTCCGGACCACTTGTATTTATAGGCGTTCAGACCTCTCTCGAGGTCGTACATCACTGTCTTCGCAAATGTCAAAGGGTCACGATTCGGTGGCTGTCAAGCATGACAGGGTAGAAAGTTGCGCAACTAGTCTACTGTAAAAGCGCATGATTGGTTACCGTAGCTGGTAGACTTTGATTGGTTCATCCGGGTGCAACCCGAGTGCAAACCAAATGATGACTTGAAGGTGGGTTTGAATTGACAGTTGTTGGTCGCACGTGATTGGGTGATTTCTAAAATTAGCATGCTCGAGATTTCTCTCTTTCTATTGGTTAGTCAGAATATACTTATAATTCAAAGCATACCTTTATTCATGCTCTTCGACTTACTACTGAATAAAATGTGTGAGTAGTACATTAACACTTTTATGTCTTCTTTACGGGAGGTAGAACACTCTACACTTGCACGGTCCTAACCCCTGTCTTAGACGGCCCCTTCGGCATCTGCTGCGTCTTCGACGTCTGGTCCCCCTTCCCCCGGCCGTTCCGGCTTCAGCAGCTAAGTTCCCCTGAGAAGCATCATCGATATTTCCCGGCAGTGATCTAAGAGCAGCAACGACAACCGGCAACGACAACAGCGCTGCGGTCTCTGTGGATTCCTTGGCTACCGGCAGTTAGGTCCTCTGATTGGTTTGGTGAGGCTTTCTTGACCTGCTCAACTGGGTGCGCCCTTTGTCTGACCCCTTCCTAGGTAGTCTGATAGGATTTGCACTTTTGCTTACTTGCTTTTGTGTGCCAAACTCGAGGCAGAAGTGTCAGTTAATATTAAAAGTAGCCATTCGCTCTAACTCAATCTAAAGTGTCTAGGATTGCGGATTAAGTGAGAAAGTTAAATCTGGAAGCTAAAGACTTAATGTTTTCTTTATTTTTCGTAATACCAGCTGACATGAGTGGCTAGATCTAGGGGCAGAGGTCACAGTGGACCGGAAGCGGCGCAGTTCCCAGTCAATCAGTCGTTCTCAGAAATCATGATAAGCATGCGAATTAAGTGCCAGACTGGCGCCTTCGCGCGGTCTCAGGCAGCTAAGCGGCTAGAACGAGATAAATATTAGTCAGAAGGTCTCCAAAAGTAACAAATACATCTACATCATCCCTATCTGTCGACGTGTTAACACATTTAGTGCCAAAAGCGTGCAGTTGCGTGTACTGATACATGTACTTCTGGGAATTTGGTATTGAAATAGTACATTTAGTAGTGTATAGAGGCTCGCCAGCGCAAGAACCCCCTGCAGAAGTTCTCTCTGTCCCTGCATGGCCAATGCGATCTTAGTCCCAGCAGCGTCCCTTCTATTCGGCTATGACTTCGAGATTTAGACAGCTAAAAGGCACTAGATGGCAGGTTAATTCAATTCCCCTCTAGTCGGAAGTCCGATTTCGATAGCTCCGGTATGGTGAGCCGGGACGCACGGACTGGTGGCAGCGGGTTAGTTAATCTGCGGATTAGCTAATCTCTACCTTTCAAATTTTCCCTGCTTGTCTCTCGCTGTCTTCTCTTAGCTATAGGACTTTGCTGCTCGCCCACAGTCTAGCTACCATGGGGCTGACCATCTGACAGGAGTGAGAGGCCAGAGTTCTAAGTGATTCATTTCTGAGTTCTGAGGCCCGAAGCTGTAGGCTTAAAAAGGCCGAACCCATCACAGCCAAGAATTTCTGCGATGCTTCGGCGAAGGTGGCACTATACTGGTGTCGTGACTGGTGACGAGAAGTGGTTTTACTACTTCCAACAATAACCAAAACAATTGGTTTGGATTGGTTCCGATGAAGACCGTCAACTGTTATGCGCCCTGGGTTTTCGCTCACGGACGCATGATGTTCGTCATCTTTTTCAGCATCTATACTGCCCCCCAAAGCAAAGCGTGTCAACTGCATCACGCGTTCGCAGGCGGCTCTTTTTATTTTTCCTTTGGACGAGAGGAGGCAGCAGTTTTTTCGCTGCGATGTAAGCACTTTTCCAGTGCTTACTGGCGAGGTTTTGTTATCAGTGGCGGTGCAGGGGGGGGGCGGGGGGGGGGCGGGCTGCCCCGGGTGACCACCCCTCACCACCCTCAGGGGGTGACCACCCCCAGGGGGTGACCACCCACTTAAAAAAAATTGGTACTTTACCATATTTTTTCAAAAGTGTGGTCACCCCATGGGGCATGGGGGTGGTCACCTGAGACCTCAGGGGGTGGTCACCCGGTAGGGCCTGTAGGCTGTAAGGGTGGTCACCCTTTGAGGGCGAACCGCGAACTGGGCCTGGGCGATAACGAATCCTAACGATTTTGGAAAGCTGGAATGTAATTATTTTTCTTGGAAAACACCATTAGCCTAATTCATAGAATCAAAGAACTTATTACGTTTTTTTTGATAATTTTTTCTGGGAGTGACCACCCAGCCGGGGGGGGGGGTGACCACCCAACCCCCCCCCCCCCCCCCCCCCAGCTGGAGGTCCTGCGCCGCCACTGTTTGTTATAGTCGTGGCTTTAGTCATGGAAAAGCAGCCAACCTTGGCAGAATTCACTTGCACCACGACAACGCCTCCAGCCACACTGCGGCCATGACAACGAGCTTTTTGGCCGATAACAAGCTCAAGGTGATACCGCACCCTCCATACAGTCCTGACTTGGCGCCCTGCGGCTTCTGGGCCTTCCCAAAGCTGACCGAACGCATGGCTGGATGCCATTTTCAGCGGCCCCGGAAGACCTGACTCGCCGCATTAATTCAGAGCTGAACACCATGCCAGCTTCAGAGTACCGCGCTGCCTTCGAGGCATGGATCCGTTGTCATCAGAAATGCATAGAACGTGGCGGTGATCACATTGTAGGACTTTAGAGTTTAAAGATTTACCAACAATTTATCTGCAATTGGGAACCCAGTTGCCAAAACGTTTTGTGCACCCCTCGTTACATCTGCATGCATCATGATGCGAATTCGCAATGCTGCATCATTCATATTGATGGGTTTCGGCCTTTTCGGCTCCTTTGTGGAAGCCTTCGGGCCTCAGGTCTCAGAAATAAATCAATTAGAGTCCTGGCCCCCCACTCCTGTCAGATGGTCAGCCCCATGGTAGCTTGATCTGTGGCGAGCAGCCTAGGTCCTATAGCTAAGAGAGGGACAGCGAGAGACAAGCAGGGAGAATTTTGAAGGTAGAGATTAGCTAATCCGCAGATTAACTAACCCGCTGCCACCAGCCCCTGCGTCCTGGCTCACCAAACCGGAACTTTCGAAATCGGGCTTCCGACTAGAGGGGGCTTAGCACTCACCTGCCAACTAGTGTCTTTTTGCTGTCTATCTCGAAGTCATAGCCGATGTTAAGGGACACTGCTGGGACTAGATCGCATTGGCCATGCAGGTACAGAGGGGACTTGTGCAGGGGATTCTTGCAGTGGCGAGACTATGGGGTAGTTACATGTACTATACATAGCTAAATACGAGGAGTTGTACTTTTGGCTTTCAACGCGCCAACCAGCCTCTCGTAGCGCTGATGATAGACTACCTCGAACTTCAGAGACCGCATGATTCATTACCCGAGCTACTCATCTGAGCCATAGGCGAATAAAGAAATAAAACCGATAAAATAACTGTCAGATTTAACCTTCTCACTAAATCCCTTCACACTTCAGATTGAATTGGAGTTTCAGACTACTAGCAGTATTATTGAATGACTTCTGCCTCAGCAACAGCACTACTGAACAAGATGAGCAAATGTGTGCGCCTAATCCAGCTACTGAAATAGGGGACAGATAAGGGATCACCCAATCAAGCAAGTCTAGGTAGCCTCTCACCAAACCAATCAGAAACTCAACAGCCGGAGACCAGGTAATCCACAGTGACCGAATCGGCTTAGTGCTTCGCAGCTGTAGACCCGGGATGATGCTGATGTCACAATCTTCGCAGATAGCTAGCAGGTGATTATCTTAACCTTGATGTTCGCTGCTGACGACCGGGGGAATTCGTCCTTGATGGTGACGGGGGAAGTTGCGATCCGGGGATCAAGAGACGACGGTCGAGCTCCGGGAGGTCTAAGTTAGTAGGCCAAGGTCCCAGGAGGTTGAGGTCCGGGCGGGCCAAAAACACCGGTTTAAATAGCCGCCAACTGGACCGCAATTTGTTATAACGGAACACCTCGACGCTGATTGGCTGAGCTATAAGTTATGGTTATGAGTTATAACTGACGTCGAATTTTCTGATTGGCTGAGCTTGTTGCCACCCAAACTCACGTGACCAGAAGATCCTATCAGTTCCCTCAAGGCCATAAAAATACGCCAGGTGCAGTCATAACTCACTCAAAATCGCTACATAATGATTTATGACCTTTCGCGTAGGAATGACAAAAATTAATGAAAAATATGCATTAGAAAGCTCTTATTAAGTAGAAAGTGAAGATGGTGAAGAGGAATCGCTAATCGCTAATCCCAAAGTACTTTTAGGGGTAAAACGCATAGCTGTCAAAGCTGTCAAACGCTTGAGTGAACACGAACAATAGGCCCTGATCTCATAAATCTGATGGCCTGTCAAAAATGATGAGAAAAAAGCTACCGCCCGCATCGATCCTCTCAGACCATCTGGCGCCAGCCTCAGCCACGGACTACTTAAGTAGACAATTAATAAACGACAATTAAGTAGTCCGTGGCCTCAGCATTGAGTGAGGCGCAGGTGGCTGTCAGACCAGCTCAAAAGCAATGATTTATGACCCCAAAAGCAGCAAAAAACCGCGCCTATGTTATTATAACTACAAGTATGGCAGATTCATATAGCTACAAAAGTCCTACTAGTAGTATGAATTCTAGAAAAATTACAAAAAAGGAGAAAAATGCCCATAGCCTGCTGTTAGTAGGCTAGCCAGTTTGGAGCCCATGTGCGAGCGTGAAATTTGGATAAAAGTGCGTCCTCATCAATCTGATCAGATCTCCATTTGTCAGACTGGAAGGTTTACAGCAGTTTATAATGCAGTTACTATATGCAATATATAACACTGACACACTGCAAGCTAAGTATATTGTAGTTTTAAGTTTGGTGTCTTTTCATTATACAAGCGCATACATAATGCATTGTACATCATGTACATCGTAACATTCTGAATTTACCCAGTTTGTTGTTCCATGATGCCATTAATTAGATACAGGTGCAGATCATCAGCTTCGGCAGTATACATGTGTACCGTACAGGTCCTTATATACTATGTAGCCTACATGTACATGTAGTAATAATATCCTAGCTATTTGTAATATTTAAATTTGCATTTTCAAAACTAAAACAAAGAGTGAGTAGGTCCAGGGTCTTTCTAACACTAAAGGCTTGCTTTTATCAGATAAGTGGGACCTACAGTTACACTTGTAATTGAATTTTATATCGTACATGTGTAAGTCAATTAAATTCTGTATATTCATTGTGGGTGATGCAAAACTTCTTTTTTTGAAGTGTTTGTAAGGCTTTTTTACCCATATTATACAGGTACAGGCATATAGTGTGTCGGAAGTTTTTGCCTTTGATAGTCGGAAATTTCTTTGCATGAAATTCGTAGCTGCAATAGATCATATGATTCATTGCAACAGATAAAATAATTTGCGTTCAGAGAGCAATATCGCTTGATTGCCTAGTAGGTCTTGCCTATGGTCGATGGGCTGACTGCAGTATGTAGAGGTCAAAACATCTGCAGATCGGGGGCGGCTGTGCCTGCATGCGCTTACGCATTCGGATGGGGCCATATAAACAAATGACGCCACACAGTTTCGGTCCCGCGCCCCGTTCAGATCTTTCTTAGGATTGGCGGTGCAGACGCCACTGGGATGGTAGGGAAAGGAAAGCTTGGGCGCTAGCTATAGCCTAGCTGACGTATTTCTGGCAGGCCAACAGGGCACAGATAAAGGAACGACAATCTTTACGTGTATATATTGGCCGATAGTCCAAAGCTGCCCTCGCTCCCGACCTCCACAGTAGTGGCTTGGCGGTACGCTATCCCCTGCATCGAAAATCCAGGAATAATTCCAGGACCAGAAATATGAACACTGCATTTGCGCCGGCAGCTGCCGCAGCCGCATCGACGTCAATACGATTGACGCAGCTAGTCGTAGCCCTGATGCTCATCGTCTGCTGCTGCCTGACCTCTGCAGCCGCGGACGGCGCTTACGCTTATGACTCTTACGTTACCTACGGCGAGTGGAACGCCTGGGGCTTCTGCACCAACAAGTGCAAGCAGTACAGGCGCCGGACCTGCGAATCGAAAAACTTTCTCTGGCCTTGCAATAACATCTTCCAGCAGCAGGACTGCTTCACCGGGGACTGCCTGATCAACATCAATCTGACCACTGTGGAATGCGGCCAACGGCGCGACCCCGTGGTGCAGAGAATCTTCGGCGGAGTGGAGTCGCAGCCGCACAGCTGGCCTTGGCACGTGAGTCTGCCCCACCCCTTTGATCTCCCCACTAGACCTGCATTGTTTTGAGAGAAGCCACGATTAATAGTACAAAAAATTCGAAACTCACCTTTGAGCCGTATAAAAATGCATAAAGCTAAGATTGCAGATTGTAGTTGCAGCTTCTATAGCGCCGCAGGCACTCATTTTAGCGCCGCAGACACTCATCAGCCGACCCGCAGTCAGCGAGGCGGCAAGCCATCATGCCCAGTTCGCTGACTCCGCATGCTAGAAAGCATGTGAGGAGAGAGGAGAGAGCAGAGAGCAGAGACAGTTCCATCCAACCACAATGGCACACCCACCCCCGCAGGTCAGACTGGTGCGCAACCGTCGCAACCGTCGCTACGGCGGTGTCCAGCAGATCTGCGGTGGCACCCTGATCCATCCGCAGTTCGTGCTGACCGCCAGGCACTGCGTTGTTGGCAATCACAGGTTGCGTCAAGTGTACGCAGTGGTTGGCGACCACGACACGCGTGAAAAACACCCGAACGAGCAGACACGGCGGGTGGTGAAGATCCGCACACACCCGGGCATCCGGGCCGGCAACCTGGAGTACGACGTGGCCCTGCTGAAGCTGGACTGGCCGGTGACGCTCGGCAATCACGTCAAGCTTGCCTGCCTGCCGCCGGAGCGCCATCGGGTGTCGGAGCTCCCCACCAACACGATGTGCACCGCCATCGGTTTCGGTCGGCAAGGCCGCAAAGCCGAAGACGGTCCAATGTCGCCGACGCTGCGGGAGGCCCGGCTGTACCTGACTGACAACAGCCGCTGTCAGGAGGAGTACGCCAGGACCAGCGTCCGCATCAACCCGCTGACTCACGTGTGCGCCTCAGCCTCCGGCAGTGACACCTGCTCCGGCGACAGTGGCGGCGGCCTGTTCTGCTCAGACAAGCCGGCTGGCACACCCGACGGCGCCGAGCGCTGGTACCTGTACGGCATCACCAGCTTCGGGCACCCGCGCGGCTGCGGCTATCACAGCGGAGTGTTCCAGCGCGTCAGCGTGCTGTTCGACTGGCTGAAGAACTCCATCCAAGCCGACCTGCGCGATGGCTTTCCTAGAAATTGAATGCCACCCAGTTTTGCCTCAGTATTCAGTCTGAAAGACTCAGCACAGCTGAAGTAGTGGCCCCACAGCGACTCCACAGCAAGGAGAAAAAGTTCTGCTGCTTGCGATAAAAAAACATTATTTTAAAAGCCAGAATTCGAAGCCACACTGCAGTCCCCCCTGCATGGCGCGTGTACAAACATTTTACCATTTTGAAAAGTTAATTGTCTCTACTAAATAAAAATATCAGCTCGGAATTATTAACTAATGAGCAGTTGCTCAATCCATTGCAGCGACTCAAGCGATTTTTTATTACCAACTTATTTAGTATTGGTAGTTATTAGAGATGCTGGCGCCCCTGGTGCTGGTGCCTCTGGTGCTGGCGCCCCCCTCAACTGAAATGGCGCCTCTCTCAAACTGAAATGGCGCCACCTTAACTGAAATGGCGCCACCTTAACTGAAATGACGCCACCTTAACTGAAATGACGCCACCTTAACTGAAATGGCGCCACCTTAACTGAAATGGCGCCACCTTAACTGAAATGGCACCACCTTAACTGAAATGGCGCCCCATCAACTGAAATGGCGCCACCTCAACTTAAATGGCGCCACCTCAACTGAAATAGCGCCACCTTAACTGAAATGGCGCCACCTCAACTGAAATAGCGCCACCTTAACTGAAATGGCGCCACCTCAACTGAAATGGCGCCACCTTAACTGAAAGGGCACCACCTTAACTGAAAGGGCACCACCTCAACTGAAATGGCACCACCTTAACTGAAATGGCGCCACCTCAACTGAAATGGCGCCACCTTAACTGAAAGGGCACCACCTCAACTGAAATGGCACCACCTCAACTGAAATGGCACCACCTCAACTGAAATGGCACCACCTCAACTGAAATGGCACCACCTCAACTGAAATGGCACCACCTTAACTGAAAGGGCACCACCTTAACTGAAATGGCGCCTCTCTCAAACTGAAATGGCGCCACCTCAACTTAAATGGCGCCACCTCAACTGAAATAGCGCCACCTTAACTGAAATGGCGCCACCTCAATTAAAATGGCGCCACCTTAACTGAAATGGCACCACCTTAACTGAAATGGCGCCACCTTAACTGAAATGGCGCCTCTCTCAAACTGAAATGGCACCACCTTAACTGAAATGGCGCCACCTTATCTGAAATGACGCCACCTTAACTGAAATGGCGCCACCTCAACTGAAATGGCGCCACCTTAACTGAAATGACGCCACCTTAACTGAAATGGCGCCACCTTAACTGAAATGGCACCACCTCAACTGAAATGGCACCACCTTAACTGAAATGGCACCACCTCAACTGAAATGGCACCACCTCAACTGAAATGGCACCACCTCAACTGAAATGGCACCACCTCAACTAAAATGGCACCACCTCAACTGTAATGGCACCACCTCAACTGAAATGGCACCACCTCAACTGAAATGGCACCACCTTAACTGAAATGGCACCACCTCAACTGAAATGGCACCACCTCAACTGAAATGGCACCACCTCAACTGAAATGGCACCACCTCAACTGAAATGGCACCACCTCAACTAAAATGGCACCACCTCAACTGTAATGGCACCACCTCAACTGAAATGGCACCACCTCAACTGAAATGGCACCACCTCAACTGAAATGGCACCACCTCAACTGAAATGGCACCACCTCAACTGAAATGGCACCACCTCAACTGAAATGGCACCACCTCAACTAAAATGGCACCACCTCAACTGTAATGGCACCACCTCAACTGAAATGGCACCACCTCAACTGAAATGGCACCACCTCAACTAAAATGGCACCACCTCAACTGTAATGGCACCACCTCAACTGAAATGGCACCACCTCAACTAAAATGGCACCACCTCAACTAAAATGGCACCACCTCAACTAAAATGGCACCACCTCAACTGAAATGGCACCACCTCAACTGAAATGGCACCACCTCAACTGAAATGGCACCACCTCAACTGAAATGGCACCACCTCAACTAAAATGGCACCACCTCAACTGTAATGGCACCACCTCAACTGAAATGGCACCACCTCAACTAAAATGGCACCACCTCAACTGAAATGGCACCACCTCAACTGAAATGGCACCACCTCAACTAAAATGGCACCACCTCAACTAAAATGGCACCACCTCAACTAAAATGGCACCACCTCAACTGTAATGGCACCAATGGCATCAGAAAAACCAATTTCACTATCAACTGAGAGTAGAAATGTAATGGCAGCTCAAAAAGCAAAACTTTAACGCCAGAAATGCGATGCGAACCAATTGTAAGACACTGCGCACTGCCGGGTTATGCCGAAAGCAACGCGCTTAATTTCCGCTCTAGTGCAGCAGAACGAAAGTTCTTAGCTAAGGCGGAATTTAATATCAAACTATTTTCGAACCCAATGAACTGCAGATACGTGTGCAGGGTTCACCTTTGCTGTTACTTAAAATAGCTAGCCCAGATGCAAAAGTACACCCATACCAAACTGACTCTGACGCACCACTTTTTCAACTGCCCCAAAAGAGGACATTCGAAAACATTTTGTCACGTGCCGCGTGTATTTCTCCGTCTGGGAGATCCGGTGATAAGAATCGGGCGTAAAATAGTCATCAAAAAATTCCAAGCTTGATTTTGTATTAAACAAAAACTGACTTCAGTATTATAAGAGCTCATTCCTGGTGCCCGCTCTGTAGCTGGAACCACAGATTCTATATAGATAATATAGAATCTGTGGCTGGAAACCCCTCTGTAGCTGGTGCCCGCTCTGTAGCTGGAACCCCCTCTGTAGCTGGTGCCCGCTCTGTAGCTGGAACCCCCTCTGTAGCTGGTGCCCGCTCTGTAGCTGGAACCCCTCTGTAGCTGGTGCCCGCTCTGTAGCTGGAACCCCCTCTGTAGCTGGTGCCCGCTCTGTAGCTGGAACCCCCTCTGTAGCTGGTGCCCGCTCTGTAGCTGGAACCCCCTCTGTAGCTGGTGCCCGCTCTGTAGCTGGAACCCCCTCTGTAGCTGGTGCCCGCTCTGTAGCTGGAACCCCCTCTGTAGCTGGTGCCCGCTCTGTAGCTGGAACCCCCTCTGTAGCTGGTGCCCGCTCTGTAGCTGGAACCCCCTCTGTAGCTGGTGCCCGCTCTGTAGCTGGAACCCCCTCTGTAGCTGGAACCCCCTCTGTAGCTGGTGCCCCCTCTGTAGCTGGAACCCCCTCTGTAGCTGGTGCCCGCTCTGTAGCTGGAACCCCCTCTGTAGCTGGAACCCCCTCTGTAGCTGGAACCCCCTCTGTAGCTGGTGCCCCCTCTGTAGCTGGAACCCCCTCTGTAGCTGGAACCCCCTCTGTAGCTGGAACCCCCTCTGTAGCTGGTGCCCGCTCTGTAGCTGGAACCCCCTCTGTAGCTGGTTCCCGCTCTGTAGCTGGAACCCCCTCCCCTCTTTAGCTGGTGCCCCCCTCTGTAGCTGGTGCCCCCCTCTGTAGCTGGTGCCCCCTCTGTAGCTGGCGCCCCCTCTGTAGCTGGCGCCCCCTCTGTAGCTGGCGCCCCCTCTGTAGCTGGCGCCCCCTCTGTAGCTGGCGCCCCCTCTGTAGCTGGCGCCCCTCTCTACGAGTAGCTGGCGCCCTCTCTGTAGCTGGTGCCCCCCTCTTTAGCTGGAACCCCCTCCGTAGCTGGCGCCCTCTCTGTAGCTGGAGCCCCCTCCGTAGCTGGCGCCCCCTCTGTAGCTGGAACCCCCTCCGTAGCTGGCGCCCTCTCTGTAGCTAGAACCCCCTCTGTAGCTGGAACCCCCTCCGTAGCTGGTGCCTCCCTCTGTAGCTGGAACCCCCTCTGTAGCTGGCGCCCCCTCTGTAGCTGATGCCTCCCTCTGTAGCTGGTGTCTCCCTCTGTAGCTGGAATCCCCTTCGTAGCTGGCGCCCCCTTCGTAGCTGGCGCCCTCTCTGTATCTGATACCCCCTCAGTAGATTTCAGATCCTATCATTTTAGCTCTCCTCGGCAGTTTCAGGGAGAGGGCTTTAAAGACTGCCCGAATCACAGTTTAAGCGCATGCACGCCTTCAAAGGAGTAACATTTCTGACAAGAACTGCCTGAGGGATTTGGACAGCCTTCAGAGGCTAAGAATTCAACTTTAGCCATGCAGAGAGATGAGGGAGAGCCGTCACTCCTAAACCGCCGGCAACTAGCCGAAGCAAGCTGCCGCATTCCGCGGATCCGCTGCAACTGTGAAAATCAACAACTGTCTGTCTCGGCATTTACTTCGGCCGCTAATTTTAGAACTGCGCACTGAGAAAAATTCCAATTTCCTTTGCCACACTGGGACTGCCATTAGAGAAATTTGTTCCTCAACGAACTAACAGAAATTCACAGTTTAGTGCCTGAAAGTTTAGCATGTACATTAAGTCCTGCTGGATGCAGCGATATTTATCTGTAGCAGGGATGCGGGTAGGGTTTAGGTTAGGGGTAGGGTTTAGGTTAGGAATTAGGGTTTAGGTTAGGAACTAGGGTTTAGGTTAGGGGGTAGGGTTTAGGTTAGAGGGTAGGGTTTAGGTTAGGGGGTAGGGTCTAGGTTACTGGTAGGATTTAGGTTAGCGGGTAGGGTCTAGGTTAGGATGTATGTTAGGGGTAGGGTTTAGGTTAAGGGGTAGGGCTTAGGTTAGGGGTAGGGTTTAGGTTAGAGTTAGGATTTAGGTTAGGGGGTAGGGTCTAGGTTAGGATTTATGTTAGGGGTAGCGTCTAGGTTACTGGTAGGATTTAGGTTAGCGGGTAGGGTCTAGGTTAGGATTTATGTTAGGGGTAGGGTTTAGGTTAAGGGGTAGGGCTTAGGTTAGGGGTAGGGTTTAGGTTAGGGTTAGGATTTAGCGGTAGGGTTTAGGTTCGCAGTGAAACTGTGGCTGGCAGTCAAAAGCTGCAGAGCCCGGATGTTTAATGCCTAAATATATAAACACAAGAAATATCACTTTCTTAGAATCACATTTTTCATTTATCCAACCACGAATCCAGCAGAAATCTTTAGGGCCAACAGAATGAAGCAATCAGTTTATTATATAATTGAATCACGCCAAGAGAGCAGGACAAATACACGGACAGGGCAAGGCAAAAAGTCTCTCTATCAGGGGGACAGCTAGTGAGCCAACATGAAAAGCACAAGAGATCTCTACCAGCAGGCAATTAAAGCGAGTTAGATAAGCTGAGCAGACAGAGAACCGTAGCTAGAATATTGATTGCAGGTTGACAGGCGACACAACCAGAGAGAAACTGTGTCGGGAATGTGTCAATTGAAACACGCCAGTATTTCAACTGGATGGTTATGCCATGCAATTAGTTAAATTTTGATTTCACTCGATTACAAAGCTATTTAGTTTGCACAGCAAGAAAGTAGTAGTACAAGCACATTAGAGTTATAATTAACAGAATCCATAAAAAAACTTAATCCATACTCAATTGATGAAGGCATGCTCTGTAGTATGAATATATATTGTCAAGTATGCGAAAATAGGAGAGAATGAACGCCGGCTACACTACTGACAGTAGCCATTTACAGTTACATTAGTAGGCAGGCAAACACATGAAAAAAGTAATAAAATACGATAGGCAAAGCAGCGGAGAGCTGGCTCTCTGACATGCATATACATACTCTAAACAGACTCGCGAAACCCATTCACCACGGAAATCCGTTCCGGATAGACAGAATACCTGCAACTGTTCAGTTAGTCTAGTAGAACACAATATCAAATGACGCTGGAGGGCACAGATAAGAGGAAATGACACAGAGAGCAGGACGCCACTTTTCAATAAATTCAATGAAGCAAGTTTAAACAAAAAAACAAAACGAACTCAGAATTCATTTCTTTCATCTTAGCCACTGGGGTAAGAAATTCTGCTTCAAGGCAATCAGATATTACAACTTTTCACGAGTTCTTCTCGTAACAATACTGACATCAACTAGGAAAATGGTGACTAATAACTGTTACCATGGTTACGGAGATTGTAACCATGGATATGGGGATGGGACTGTTACCATGGTTACGGAGATTGTAACCATAGATATCGGGATGGGACTGCTACCATGGTTACGGAGATTGTAACCATAGATATGGGGATGGGACTGATACCATGGTTACGGAGATTGTAACCATAGATATCGGGATGGGACTGTTACCATGGATATGAAGCTTGTTACCATGGATATGAAGCTTGTTACCATGGATATGAAGCTTGTTACCATGGATATGAAGCTTGTTACCATGGATATGAAGCTTGTTACCATGGATATGAAGCTTGTTACCAGAGATACAGGACTGTTACCATGGTTACGGAGACTGTAGGTTACGGTTGAAATGTTCTCTTTTTACACGGATACCAGATTGTTACCATTGATACAGAGATAGTTGCCATGGATACGGCGACAATTATCACGGATACATAACCCGACAACTTAGAAGAAACTGAATTAAAAACTATTACGTTAGAATCAAGCCCCAAAAAGCCCCTCCCTTAACCAGCAGAATTTCGGCTCCAAGAGAAAACTTACGCAACGAGACACACAGGATGTGGCACAACAGACTACTCATAAATAGATAAACAAAATTACTGAACATATAAGCAACTTGGTCACTGATCCATAAGGTTGAACATGCCGCCGGAGCCGGCAGCGCCGCCTTTGCCAGCCTGTTGCACCTGGCGCATCATGTTCTGCAGGCCAGCCATGCCGCCCATCTGGTGCAGGACCCGGGGATCCATCATCCGCGCCATCTGCTGGTTGAGCTTGGCCATCGAGGATGGATTAACATTTTTGCTCATATCTCCGCCTGGCCTGAACAAGCCTTTGATGCCGCCAACTTTGCGCACCATCTGGGCAAATTTTGTGTATTGAGTCAGCAGCTCTTGGACCTCGCGGTGGGAGACGCCGGCGCCTCGGGCTACCCGGTTAATCCGGCCGGGACACCGGGTGAACAGGCGGTTGCCTTCGTGCGAGTCCAGTTCCTGGTCTGACATGCTGTCCATGATGGTCATGAGGCGCTTGAGCCGGTTCTTGCTCTCCTGCGGTTGGAAATATGCGCTGGCATTCATTGTCTGCTTTGGATATTCTCTATCTCCTCAGAGATTAGATGCACTTGTCTATCATGAGATTAGATTGGATGCACCTGTCTGTCATGAGATTAGATTGGATGCACCTGTCTGTCATGAGATTAGATTGGATGCACTTGTCTATCATGAGATTAGATTGGATGCATCTGTCTGTCATGAGATTAGATTGGATGCACTTGTCTATCATGAGATTAGATTGGATGCATCTGTCTGTCATGAGATTAGATGCACCTGTCTGTCATGAGATTAGATTGGATGCACTTGTCTATCATGAGATTAGATTGGATGCATCTGTCTGTCATGAGATTAGATTAAATTCACCTGTCTCTCATGAGATTATATGAACCTGTCTGTCATAAGATTAGATTTGATGCATCTGTCTGCCATGAGATTAGATGCACTTGTCTGTCATGAGATTAGATGCACCTGTCTGTCATGAGATAAGCTTAGATGCATCTGTCGTGTGACTAGATTAGATGCATCTGCCGTGTGACTAGATTAGATGCATCTGCCGTGTGACTGGATTAGATGCATCTGTCGTGTGACTAGATTAGATGCATCTGTTGTGTGACTAGATTAGATGCATCTGCCGTGTGACTAGATTAGATGCATCTGCCGTGTGACTGGATTAGATGCATCTGTCGTGTGACTAGATTAGATGCATCTGCCGTGTGACTGGATTAGATGCATCTGTTGTGTGACTAGATTAGATGCATCTGTCGTGTGACTGGATTAGATGCATCTGTCGTGTGACTGGATTAGATGCATCTGCCGTGTGACTAGATTAGATGCATCAGTCGTGTGACTGGATTAGATGCATCTGCCGTGTGACTAGATTAGATGCATCTGTTGTGTGACTAGATTAGATGCATCTGTTGTGTGACTAGATTAGATGCATCTGTTGTGTGACTAGATTAGATGCATCTGCCGTGTGACTGGATTTGATGCATCTGTTGTGTGACTAGATTAGATGCATCTGCCGTGTGACTAGATTAGATGCATCTGTTGTGTGACTAGATTAGATGCATCTGTTGTGTGACTGGATTTGATGCATCTGTTGTGTGACTAGATTAGATGCATCTGCCGTGTGACTAGATTAGATGCATCTGTCGTGTGACTGGATTAGATGCATCTGTCGTGTGACTGGATTAGATGCATCTGCCGTGTGACTGGATTAGATGCATCTGTCGTGTGACTGGATTAGATGCATCTGCCGTGTGACTGGATTAGATGCATCTGTCGTGTGACTAGATTAGATGCATCTGTCGTGTGACTGGATTAGATGCATCTGTCGTGTGACTGGATTAGATGCATCTGTCGTGTGACTGGATTAGATGCATCTGTCGTGTGACTGGATTAGATGCATCTGTCGTGTGACTGGATTAGATGCATCTGCCGTGTGACTGGATTAGATGCATCTGTCGTGTGACTGGATTAGATGCATCTGTCGTGTGACTAGATTAGATGCATCTGTCGTGTGACTGGATTAGATGCATCTGTCGTGTGACTGGATTAGATGCATCTGTCGTGTGACTGGATTAGATGCATCTGTCGTGTGACTGGATTAGATGCATCTGCCGTGTGACTGGATTAGATGCATCTGTCGTGTGACTGGATTAGATGCATCTGTCGTGTGACTGGATTAGATGCATCTGTTGTGTGACTAGATTAGATGCATCTGTCGTGTGACTGGATTAGATGCATCTGCCGTGTGACTGGATTAGATGCATCAGTCGTGTGACTAGATTAGATGCACCTCTCTACATGTATATTAAGATGTGTAACCTTATAGTAAGGTAGATTCATAGCAGCTAATATCTGAGGATACTACTAACAATAGACATAAGTAGTGCTACCTGTGATTAGTAATAAAATATCGTATCGCACCTGCTCCGTGCCCTTAGTCATGAAGTCCTGACTGAAGCCAGGAATAGACGATAGAATCTGCGAGAACGGGCCCAGCTTCATGATGTTGGTGAACTGTTCGTACATGTCGCGCAGGGTGAAGTCCCCCTGCTTGAACTTTTTCATGAGCTCTTCGTTGTCGTCCAGCTTGAGTTCGCTCACCTGCGTACCAAATAGTTGGAATAGATCTGATATAGATGCCATGGATGGATGCTGTTCTAAGATCTGTTACAGATGCTGTTCTAAGATTTGCTATAGATGCTGTTCTAAGATCTGTTATGGATGCTGTTCTAAGATCTGTTATGGAAGCTGTTCTAGATCTGATATAGATGCTGACCTACGATCTGTTATGAATTCTGTTTTAATATCTGTTATAGAAGCTGTTCTAAGATCTGTTATAGATGCTGTTCTAAGATCTGTTATGGAAGCTGTTCTAGATCTGATATAGATGCTGACCTACGATCTGTTATGAATTCTGTTTTAATATCTGTTATAGAAGCTGTTCTAAGATCTGTTATAGATGCTGTTCTACGATCTGTTATAGATGCTGTTTTAATATCTGCTATAGAAGCTGTTCTAATATCTGTTATGGATGCTGTTCTAAGATCTGTTATGGAAGCTGTTCTAAGATCTGATATATATGCTGTTCTACGATCTGTTATAGATGCTGTTTTAATATCTGCTATAGAAGCTGTTCTAAGATCTGTTATGGATGCTGTTCTACAATCTGTTATAGATGCTGTTTTACGACCTGTTATAGAAGCTGTTCTAAGATCTGTTATAGATGCTGTTCTGAGATCTGTTATAGATGCTGTTCTACGATGATATCTTAGTATTATTGCTATAGCTGTTATTGAAGCCCAGTCATTCAATGTGTTTCAATGGGTGTTTTATAAAAAATTCGCACCTTATCAATGAGGCCAGCCAGATCTCCCATGCCCAGCAGTTTCTGCACAAACGGCTGCACTTTAAACGGCTCAAAATCGTCAATATGCTCGCCAGTGCCGATAAATATAATTGGAGATTTAGTAGCAGCCACGGCGCTGAGTGCGCCGCCGCCTTTGGCGTGGCTGTCCAGCTTGGTGATGATCACGGCTCCGACATCGACTTTCTGCTTGAAGGCCAGGGCTTGGGCCTCGCAGGCCTGCCCGATTGTAGCGTCCATCACGAAGATCACGTTGTCGGGGCTGATGGCATTGGACACCTGCGGCGGGGCAGCGCTAACTCTTGGAGTCTACGACCATGAATGACTAATGCATCTGAGTGAGAAGTCTCACACCTGAGAGAATCTGCACTGAAAGTCTCACACCTGAGTGAGAATCTACACTGATATTCTCACACCCGAGAGGGATTCTACACTGATATTCTCACACCTGAGTGAGAATCTACACTGATAGTCTCATACCGGAGAGATTCTACACTGATAGTCTCATACCGGAGAGATTCTACACTGATAGTCTCACACCCGAGAGGGATTCTACACTGATAGTCTCGCACCCGAGAGGGATTCCACACTGATAGTCCCACACCCGAGAGGGATTCTACACTGATAGTCTCACACCCGAGAGGGATTCTATACTGATAGTCTCACACCTGAGTGAGAATCTACACTGATAGTCTCAATCATACCGGAGAGATTCTACACTGATAGTCTCAATCATACCGGAGAGATTCTACACTGATAGTCTCAATCATACCGGAGAGATTCTACACTGATAGTCTCAATCATACCGGAGAGATTCTACACTGATAGTCTCAATCATACCGGAGAGATTCTACACTGATAGTCTCAATCATACCGGAGAGATTCTACACTGATAGTCTCAATCATACCGGAGAGATTCTACACTGATAGTCTCAATCATACCGGAGAGATTCTACACTGATAGTCTCACATCTAAATCATTCAAGAGGAAATCAACAGTCAGTTTTTATTAATCAGAAAATTTCGACAGCATAGCAACGAACCTGCAGCATCTCCTCAAACAACGAGTCCTCCTGTTTATGCCTGCCAGACGTGTCAACAATAATGATTTCGAATCCGTCCTCTTTGAATTTCTCTACACCTCGCTAGCAATGACAACAGGATCTGTCTCTGTGTATGAGCCATAGAACGGGATTCGAGCTTTTGTAGCATTCTGCTTGAACTGATCGTAGGCTCCGGCTCGGAATGTATCAGCGCAGATCATGCAAGTCTTCCAGTTCTTGCGCTGATAGTAGTGCGCCAGCTTTGTAACCGTGGTGGTCTTGCCGGAGCCCTGCAGTCGACGAACATTATAATATTGGCTTGGCCCTTCGTTGGCTGCCAGGCCTTCACGCCTGAGTCTACCAGCTTGATGAGCTCCTGCGGTGGTTCGGGTAAAATAGGTTGGCAACTATAATTAGTGTCTTGAAGTGTCTCGAATAAGTCAATTTGAGACTTAAAAGCTGCGGCAGCCTTTGTGTTTCTGGCTGAGTTATCTAGATGTGAATCTCAGTCTCACCCTCTCTTATGTCTGTGAGCCGCTACCCTCTTTTGTGTCTGTCTGTGAGCCGCTTCATCCGCCTTTGTGTCTGTCTGTGAGCCGCTACCCTCTTTTATGTCTGTCTGTGAGCCGCTACCCTCCTCTGTCTCTGTGAACCGCTACAACCTCCTTTGCGTCTTTCTGTGAGCCGCTACAACCTCCTTTGCGTCTTTCTGTGAGCCGCTACAACCTCCTTTGTGTCTGTCTGTGAGCCGCTACAACCTCCTTTGTGTCTGTCTGTGAGCCGCTACAACCTCCTTTGTGTCTGTCTGTGAGCCGCTACAACCTCCTTTGTGTCTGTCTGTGAGCCGCTACAACCTCCTTTGTGTCTGTCTGTGAGCCGCTACAACCTCCTTTGTGTCTGTCTGTGAGCCGCTACAACCTCCTTTGTGTCTGTCTGTGAGCCGCTACAACCTTTGTGTCTGTCTGTGAGCCGCTACAACCTCCTTTGTGACTGTCTGTGAGCCGCTACAACCTCCTTTGTGTCTGTGAGCCGGTACAACTTCCTTTGTGTCTGTCTGTGAGCCGCTACAACCTCCTCTGTGACTGTCTGTGAGCCGCTACAACCTCCTTTGTGTCTGTCTGTGAGCCGGTACAACCTCCTTTGTGTCTGTCTGTGAGCCGGTACAACCTCCTTTGTGTCTGTCTGTGAGCCGCTACAACCTCCTTTGTGTCTGTCTGTGAGCCGCTACAACCTTCTTTGTGACTGTCTGTGAGAGCCGCTACAACCTCCTTTGTGACTGTCTGTGAGCCGCTACAACCTTCTTTGTGTCTGTCTGTGAGCCGCTACAACCTCCTTTGTGTCTGTCTGTGAGCCGCTACCCTCCTCTGTCTCTGTGAACCGCTACAACCTCCTTTGTCTGTCTGTGAGCCGCTACAACCTCCTTTGTGACTGTCTGTGAGAGCCGCTACAACCTCCTTTGTGACTGTCTGTGAGCCGCTACAACCTCCTTTGCGTCTTTCTGTGAGCCGCTACAACCTCCTTTGTGTCTGTCTGTGAGCCGCTACAACCTCCTTTGTGTCTGTCTGTGAGCCGCTACAACCTCCTTTGTGTCTGTCTGTGAGCCGCTACAACCTCCTTTGTGTCTGTCTGTGAGCCGCTACAACCTCCTTTGTGTCTGTCTGTGAGCCGCTACAACCTCCTTTGTGTCTGTCTGTGAGCCGCTACAACCTCCTTTGTGTCTGTCTGTGAGCCGCTACAACCTCCTTTGTGTCTGTCTGTGAGCCGCTACAACCTCCTTTGTGTCTGTCTGTGAGCCGCTACAACCTCCTTTGTGTCTGTCTGTGAGCCGCTACAATCTCCTTTGCGTCTGTCTGTGAGCCGCTACAACCTCCTTTGTGTCTGTCTGTGAGCCGCTACAACCTCCTTTGTGTCTGTCTGTGAGCCGCTACAACCTCCTTTGTGTCTGTCTGTGAGCCGCTACAACCTCCTTTGTGTCTGTCTGTGAGCGGGTACAACCTCCTTTGTGTCTGTGAGCCGGTACAACCTCCTTTGTGTCTGTGAGCCGGTACATAATCTTGTGTCTGTCCATGGGAGGCTAGACCCAGTTGCAAACAGAAATCCGAAACCAATCTCACCTGGAACACAGCCCTCTGAATCATACGCCTCTTATTAAGTCCGCCAGCCATCTCGTTAAAGTCGATGACGCTGCGAACATTCTCTCGGAGCCGCTTCACTAGGCGAACATTGACATCTGACTCCATTAGGGCCATGCAGACCTCTTTCAGCATGGAGTTGAGCACTTCCTCATTAATAACTGTTGCACTGCTCAATGAGCGCAGAGCTGTAGTTATTTTTCTTCCAAGCTCGGCTAACACCATTGTTGCTAAATGCGCTGCTGCTGTATTGGTTGACTGATACTATTGTGTGCAGTTTCACTGATAGGGAAAGCTTTTTCAATGCTATTTTTGATTGGCAAAACAAGTTTAGATATGATTAAGCATGCATGGATATGATAAATTAGCATTATATAATCTCTGGTAATTGCCTGTTTATTCAATGCAGTGGGTATTGACATTCATGCAATTGCAAATGTCCATAGCCAGTATATAAATTAATTAGTTAAGATAAAGGACTAAAATACAATACTCTAGGAAGTTCTATGAAGGCTACAATATACAAGGGGATAAAACCATCTAGCATTCCTTGAGATCATATTGACTGAATGAGGTTATTTGAGTGATCAAATGACTAACTTTATATTTTAATGACTAAAGTAGACATAGTAAAGATATGAAATATTGATAGTTAGCTATTTTAAGGGGTCAAGATACTTTTGGCTAGAGGTAGGAAGATATTGGAATCTTTCCAAAGACAGGTTTTTTATCCTATCAAATTTCTTAGAACTTATATATTGAAGGGAGCTAAAGTTATGTTTTCACTTTTAATAGAAAGATAAGGAGAGCTTTTAAATATCTTAAGGTCAAAGACTAAAAAACAACAAAGCTCTATATATGTATATTGTGTGGTTGGGGTTATATACTAAAAGGTTTAAGTTAAGATAGATATTTTCATTTCCTATACAAAAGGAGCTCTAAATCCTACTTATACAGTCATTAGGATCAATCAGATTTAAGAAAATTTACATTTTATTGTACTATTTACTTTTCTTTACTTTACTTTTTATACCAAATGCATATTATGGTTTGTTTAGCAGGGACTAAAGTTAATTAATTAGATATAGTTATCATAGATATAGGTAAATTTTGATATTATGTTAAAACTAAGTTATTAATAATCAATATTAAAACAAATATTTTTAGCTTAGGCCTCACTATAAATTAAAGTTTAAAAAATCCTTATTTGTTTTTTGTTTTTAAAATTTGTAAAATTTATATTTTGCCTATTAACATTGGATTTACTAAATTACTTTTTCCTAAGGCTAGGCCCAAGGTATATAGCTATACATAGCTTATGGGAGAATAACTAAGATATCAAGGCTAAAGTCAGAAGCTACAGTAAATGTAGTTTATTCAAAACTTTTAATTACATTATTTGTTGGCTCTTTATAAGGGGGGTCATTGATAGAAAAAGTGTCATGTTGAAGTTAAGAGATTCATTTGGGAATTGCTGCACTGTCAAAGCTTGGAAGAGATTGCTATAATGCTATAATGACTCTTAGGGAGAATTGCTAAAATGCTAATGCTATAGCTATGGGATCCTTTGGCAAATAAGACAAAAAAGTAATCCAATCAATGGAAAATATTTAATTTGTTTAAATAGGCTTTGCTGCATTTATATAAGCATGAGAGCAAAGTGGTTTTTAAAATATGAGCACATTTTCATTTTCAACCCCTTCCTCCTAGTCAATGCTTTACATATGGCGCACGATGCAGATAAGGCCTTAGGTAGGCCTATGTGGCATGCAGTGCATATGATATTTCCAAATAATCTTAGCATGCGGCATACAAATAAGGGGGGCCTATGGTAAAATAGGTGCTTATAGCAATTATGGATTGCCTTTGGTAGATATGCTGCTCTTATAGCTACAACTATAGAAATATGGTAGTTGATGTCATATTCTGTAGATTCATATAGCCATAGTTGTTAATTTAAAAAAATATTAGAAACAGGTAGAATAAAACAAAAATACTTTAGTAAACTGTATTATAGACTTAGATATAGGAATATGGTAATATTGGGGTCCCTACAGCTAGCTAAGGAATATAGAGAATTGGAATTGGAATAAGCCATATATTTTGCTTATGGCTATGGCTATGGCACATAGACCCTCCTTATAATAGAACACTAGTTAGAAGGTTAACAGGAAATTTTTTAAGGCTTTAAGGCTTATTAGCCACATGCAAAATAGATTTGAAAATAAAATTAAAGGTTTGGATTTAGCTAGACTATGAAAAATTTAATTGGTAAAATCTTGATTCTAATTATTATTTTTGATATTTTAATTATAAAATTTTTGTTAAATAATTATAATATAATAGCTTTTTTTGTTACTTTGTAGCAGAAAAAGACAAAAAAGTAATCCAATCAATAAAAAATATTTAATTTGTTTAAATAGGCTTCGCTGCATTTATATAAGCATGAGAGCAAAGTGGTTATTAAAATATGAGCACATTTTCACTTTCAACCCTTTCCTCCTAGTCAATGCTTCACATATGGTGCACAATGCAAATAAGGCCTTAGGTAGGCCTATGCAGCATGCAGTGCACATGATATTTCCAAATAATCTCAGCATGTGGCATAGGCCATAGAGTCAAAAAGTTTTGTTGCATGCCACAGCCAGGAAGACGGTAGAATCCTCGGAATTTTCCGGTGCAAATCAGCAATTTGCCGGCGCACGGCGCACACTTCACTGCGCCGCGCGCATGGGTTCGGCGCATCGGCGCATGGCTCGGTGCATTGGTGCATGGCTCGGCGCATGGCGCACAAGGTACGTCAGTGTACGTGACAATATAATAATGATATTGTATATTAAATGTCAATCAATTAATAAAATAAACGATAGTCGATACGATAGTCGTTATTTCCAATGTTGTTTCTATTTCAAATTTCATTAATCGACTTAACAAACTTAACAAATTTGCGCCTTTCGCGGCTTTTGTTGCATCTTTTTGCTTATATTTTGCAAATAGAAGCTATGATTGAACTGCTTGAACTTCCATTGATATTGATTCAATTTAGATACTTAATACTTGATGGTGCTTTTTCAAGTGTATTTTTCTTGGCGCATGGCGCACAAGTAATTTTTTTTTCTCGGCGCACGCGGCGCACAAGTAATTTTTTTTTCTCGGCGCACGCGGGCACAACAAAAATTTTGATGGATGTTATTCCGGCGCACACGCTGCACCTTCCTGACCATGGGTTGCATGCATGGAACATCTTTGAGACTAGGCCTATGAGGCTATGGCACAGCTGCATACAAAAATTTTATATATGCACTGTGCATGAAGTCTCACTGCACGTGATAATGCACGCAGTGCAGGGGCCAAAAACCCTCATGCATGCCACAAATTTGTGGAGAAACAGCATCTTGGGGAGAGTGGATTAGCACTAGGAATGCTATAAAATTATTAATAGGGCCTAAAATAGATTTAAAAATTAACAAAGACCTACAAGCCTACAAAATTTAAATAGAAAGGGTCCCACTATAACAAAATTTTATACACATAGCCATCCATAGCATAGGCCTAGCCTAGGCCTTAGGTACTAGGTAGTAGTAGGTAGACTAAAGGTAAAAGTGGGATAGCCCTAAAAGCCCCTAATGCATGTACATAATGTACACATGAAGATAGGCCTAAGGATAAGTGGAAGCAGTATATTAGACATGATCTGGACAGAACCGACTTCTACGCCGACAATAATTTCCTTACCATAGCATCATGTATAAGCTCTACAAACATGAAAGCATAGAATTTGATGCTGAACTAACCTTCGTCGAACTCTTATTTTAGCAATTGCAATTTTGTAATTTCTTTTTTACATTTGATTTAGAACTATACTACAAGTTATAACAACAACGTTATATTGACCAGAACAATATTGCATAACATATTATGTGCCTCAGTCTTAAGAAAACAAAATGTGTATAAATTAAGTAAATGGCTTTTAACTAGCAGCGTAAAAGCTTAGATCACAAATTTTAACATTACTGAATTTTTCGCTTTTTTTCCTGGAACCCCTGCTGGAACCCCCTGCTGGAACCCCCTGCTGGAACCCCCTAGTAATTTAAGACTACAATAAACGGCTACTGTAATGAGTCAATGACACATTTAGTTATCTAAAATACATTATCTTTTACTGATACAAAATCTTCACCACTTTATGTTTTTGGGAAAGGAGATCAAGCAAATCACACCTCGGCCTGCTAGGCGAAAAAATCCTTTTTGGTTTTTGATCGCGTGTCTGCAGTTGGGTTGGCAACAATTGTCTACAATTTACAGCAGACAAATACAATGATCTGATGTGATGGGTAGAGTGTCTATCAGTTAACATTATACACTTCGGGCTTTGGTACCTTTTATACCTAAACCTCTAAAATTTGTAGTCACAAACTTTTGAAATGTTAAAATAAGATGACATAATTTTATATAATTTATAAATTTAATAATTGAATATTTTTTCAATATTAACTAATAACTAATATTATAGACTATATCAATTGAACAAATCATTCCATCAAAATATGTGCTAACATAGAAATGAAATAGCTATATGATACTGTAAGTGTTGTATTAGTCATATTTTTTAAATATTTAAATAGATAAAACAAATATATTACTGATTTCTATTGAAAAACTCATATTTCAAGTACATAACATACCATTTTATATACTTCGGTTTTTAATATTAAAAGCATTCATTCCATCTTTGCCTTTCTCCAGAATTTATTGACAGTGAAGTTGATCATCCAAACTTGGCAATGAAGTGGCACAACTCAATTATTGCACTACTCTACTTGTTCTGTACTCATCTGCATGCTCATAAGCCTGAAACCAAAATCAACAAGGCTGATAATTTTAAAGCTAGTGGACAGCCGACTCCAGCCACCGCAGTAGGCTCCAAGCCAAGATTCGCTCCACCAAAGCTACCAGATGGTGCATATTATGCGCAGTATTTTCCCGGCCCAGGAAGTCCAGCCGACCATGGTCTAGTTCTGTCCCAGTCAAAGAAGGACTCTGATGAGCTGGCAGACAAGTACGATGGCCAGTGGTCCGTAGAGGTGCCGGATAGCTCTGCCATCGAGGGCGACTACGCTCTCGTGATGAAGAGTCCAGCAAAGCACTACGCCATCTCGGCCAAGCTCGACCGGCCATTTGTGTTCGACCAGCCGACAAGCAATTTGTTCTGCAGTACGATGTGAAATTCCAGCACGGCATGGAGTGCGGCGGCGCCTATCTGAAACTGCTGACTGACAGTCCCAGCCTTAACCTGACAGAGTTCACTGACAGGACAGCCTACACTATCATGTTCGGGCCTGACAAATGCGGCCCGGAGCACAAGCTGCACTTTATACTGCGCCACCGCTGCCCAGCAACCGGCAATGTAGAAGAGAAACACGCCAGAAAGCCTCAAGTAGATTTGAGCGCCTACTTCAATGACAAGCGAACTCACCTGTACACTCTGGTTGTCAGCTCGGACAACAGTTTCCAAGTGTATATCGATCAAGTGCTAGTTAACAATGGCAGCCTTCTGGAGGACCTCCAGCCGCCAGTGAATCCTCCGCCGGATGCGGACGATTCCACCGACCAGAAGCCGGCCGATTGGGATGATCGAGAAAAAATCCCAGATCCCAAAGCTGTCCGGCCGGCCGACTGGGACGAGTCGCAGTCGGAGTTCATCGACGATGCCCAGGCCAGCGTGCCGGCCGGCTGGCTGCTGGACGAGCCGCCGACCGTGCCCGACACGACGGCTAAAAAGCCGGCCGACTGGGATGACGACATCGACGGAGCCTGGCAGCCGGCGCACATCGAAAATCCCAAGTGAGAGGCCGGTGAATGCGTGCTCTTCATGCTACTCTTTTAGGGCACCTCTACCCCCTCAGCTACTTCAGAGAGCACCTCTACACCCTCAGCTACTTCAGAGGGCACCTCTACACCCTCAGCTGCTTCAGGGGGCACCTCTACACCCTCAGCTACTTCAGAGGGCACCTCTACCCCCTCAGCTACTTCAGAGAGCACCTCTACACCCTCAGCTACTTCAGGGGGCACCTCTACACCCTCAGCTACTTCAGAGAGCCCCTCTACACCCTCAGCTACTTCAGGGGGCACCTCTACCCCCTCAGCTACTTCAGAGAGCACCTCTACACCCTCAGCTACTTCAGAGAGCCCCTCTACACCCTCAGCTACTTCAGGGGCGCCTCTACCTCTCAACTATCAGAAAGTGCCCTACCCACTCACACTTTGAATTCCAAGGTGCAAAACGCGCCCGGCTGCGGGCCATGGACTCGGCCGAAAGTGAGGAATCCCCTGTACCGTGGCCAGTGGACTCCGCCATTGGTGGACAATCCGGCCTACAGAGGCGCCTGGCGACCCCGCCGGATTGCCAATGCGGATGGGTTCGTGGACAAGCAGCCTTGGAAATTTTCACCCATTGGTGCCATCGGCTTTGAGCTCTGGTCCGTGACTGAAGGCGTCGCATTTGACAATTTGCTGATAGTCGATCGCAAGCCGCTAGCCGACTCCTTCGCCGATCAGACTTGGTCGATAAAGCGCCAGGCTGAGCGCCAACAGGACTCGGCTCTGCAGGCTGTTTTTGACGCGGTGCGCGATGCCACCAACGATAGCCGTGGATTTGGGCGGCGCTGCTAGTTGGAGTTGTACTACCGCTAGTGCTACTCATTGCTTACTGTTGCTGTCTGCGCGAGAGCTCCCCAAGTTCGAAGGCCGCCGCCGCCGCCGCTCGGGCTAGGCGAAAGAAAACAGACGGAGACGATGACTATGATTATGATGATGAGGATGACGAAGATGACGATGATGATCTTGTCGATGATGCGGCGCCGGCAGCTGCGGAGGCTGACTATTATGACGACAGCGATGAACCGCCGGAACTGGTCGATTTGGACGCGCCTGACGATGAGTGAGTGTGGGTCCATGCTGGTTGCTGCTGCCCTCAGGGCTCTTCAGTAGGTGTGCTGCTGCCCTCAGGGCTCTTCAGTAGGTGTGCTGCTGCCCTCAGGGCTCTTCAGTAGGTGTGCTGCTGCCCTCGGTGCTCTTCAGTAGGTGTGCTGCTGCCCTCAGGGCTCTTCAGTAGGTGTGCTGCTGCCCTCGTGCTCTTCAGTAGGTGTGCTGCTGCCCTCAGGGCTCTTCAGTAGGTGTGCTGCTGCCCTCGTGCTCTTCAGTAGGTGTGCTGCTGCCCTCAGGGCTCTTCAGTAGGTGTGCTGCTGCCTCGGTGCTCTTCAGTAGGTGTGCTGCTTCCCTCAGGGCTCTTCAGTAGGTGTGCTGCTGCCCTCGGTGCTCTTCAGTAGGTGTGCTGCTTCCCTCAGGGCTCTTCAGTAGGTGTGCTGCTGCCCTCGGTGCTCTTCAGTAGGTGTGCTGCTTCCCTCAGGGCTCTTCAGTAGGTGTGCTGCTGCCCTCGGTGCTCTTCAGTAGGTGTGCTGCTACTGCTGTGTAATATTATTATTTTAGTTAAGCTCGAAAAAATTATTTCTATTGAAAGTAGCGTCTATAGTACATATTCTCTATTATTGCCATTCACTTGAAACGAGAAAAGTAAGGTTTTTTATTTTGTTTTTTTTGCAGGCCAGAGGCGGAGCCGATCGGAGCGGAGCCCTCAGTCACGGGGCCGCGGCAGAGAACAGTCGGGAAGGCCTGAAAGATCCAGATTCAACTCTGATCAATATTTTGTTATCGATTTATCGATTTGTAAATAAAATAGCTAGTTTAATCGACACTGGATTCGCGAGACTAAAAGTACAAGCTTTTTTGCATTTCTATACGCTTTTATTAATGCTCATTTAATCAGCATAGCAGTCTTCAGTTTGTGTCTTAATATGCTCATAATTATTATGTACATGTACGAAACCGTTCTATCATAAATACAGCTGAATTATTAATCGTTTATACTAATGCCTTTTTCTAGTGGAAATCTAATTCGAAACTGCTTGTTAGTTTAAATTATTTCTAAAGCACTTTGGGCATTTCAAGTACCTGTACTGCTTTTCAATCATAGTTTTATAGATAACAAACATGCTCAGAGTTCTTTGCGAACCTGTTGTGCTTCTCACGCGCAGCCTTTATATTGATGAAGCGATTATTACGATAATGGCCCAGCCCAGGTTACCTTGTGTTGTGTGTCTTGTGTCATGCTGGTGCAACACAACTGGATAAAAATTTGCACCTCTTCCTAATCTAACAGTTGAAGACGTAAGCTTAGCAGCCGCAGGGAGCAAGCCCGGACACCAAGTGAGTAGGTAAGCTTAGCAGCCGCAGGAGCAAGCCCGGACACCAAGTGAGTAGGTAAGCTTAGCAGCCGCAGGGAGCAAGCCCGGACACCAAGTGAGTAGGTAAGCTTAGCAGCCGCAGGGAGCAAGCCCGGACACCAAGTGAGTAGGTAAGCTTAGCAGCCGCAGGGACAAGCCCGACACCAAGTGAGTAAAAATATTTTACGTTCGCACTTGTCATGATTCTGGAAATGGAACTTTTCAGAAGGCCAGCAGATAAAACCGAAAATTTGCAGATACGAGCTGGTACATGTGTAGCAGTGGTAAAATCAGGGTTTTTTAATACCAAACACAAGCCGACACGAGAGCATTGAAAGCGCGGACGGATTAACGCCGTAGATCAAATAGTTGCCGCCCCAGCGCATCGGATTTGACAATTCTTATCTGGAATTAAGTAGCAGCACAGGCGCAGCCATGCAAAGGAGATTAGGGACCCCGGAGAGGAGAGAGGAGGAGAGGAGATCGGCCTCGTTCGCGCTCGAGCAATCTGATTCGAACTGCATGATCGGCAGTCGAGCTTGGCCATTGGCTGTATTCCATTGTCGGATAGACTCGTGTAATCATTAATTGCTATTTGCTTTCCTCTAGATCTGCTCATTGCATGCTCATGAGTGCGCATGAGAACTGCTCAATTAGAGTCCCTTCTGCACCAGCTTGATCTGTATATTAGTCAAGTGCATTAACCGCCGTGCATAAGCTAATGAACTCTGCTTCAAGGTGCAAAGGTAAGCTTTATGAATTCATTTTATTCTTGCTCACTTTATAGTTAATTACATTTATTCGACGTCGATAACGTCGACCGACGTTTCCGACGTCTAACGACGTCGCTGATAGATACGTACTTTTACATTGCACCGACGTTCGGCCGAGGTATGACGTCGTTATCGGCCGATGTAATGTAAATGTGCATATTTGCCAGCAACGTCTCACAGCACAGGATTATGATCCACGTCTCTGACTGGAGTTAACCGGCTGCTGATGACCGAATTGTATTCCGCTAACAGACTAAACGCAGACAAAAGCCAGTCAGCCATAACGATGACAAAGAGCGACTTGCCCATGCTCAGCCTGCACGAAATGGCCCTGATGACTCAACCACTGGATCCGTGACCAGCGAGCGGCTGAGCAGTAACGATGCCGAGGAGTGCAGCAGCGAGACGCCGGCCAACCTGCCGCCAGACTGGAATCGGAGCCTGCGCCGAGTCTGCGGCGACAGCTGGAGCTGCGAAGCGGCCGGCGCCTTCGGCGGCAGCGGCGGCGGCCAAGGAGGCAGCTCAGACGGGCACGTCGGAGACGACGGCACAGGCTGGGCAGCCGGCGATGCTGGCAAGATTATTTGCGCCACGATGGCCTTTCTCAGCTTCCTTGGCCTCATCTTGATGCTACTGATTGCGCTGCTTCTGCGTCGGGATGGTTCGCGAGGCAATTCTGACTGACACGATGTCCTTTATGAATGCATGGTTGCCTCTTGACTGAACTTGATGTCCCTCCTGAGTGACACGATGTCCTTAATTGGCTGTTTGCCAGTTTGTAATTGTAAAGCATCCCATAATAGTTGCTTACCATTGAATTAATTCATGAAAGCTAGTGAAGCACAGCTTAAGAATTATTAAAAAGGACGGGCTATAAATTCTATATAATACAGGACTGAATTGAATCACCACTCATCGACAGAAGACTTTGAAAGGCTTGTAATGAAGAGTGGAAGCCCTCGAGGCTAACAGAAAGCAATGAAAGTTTAATAATTCTTTGTGTTTAAGCACCAATGTAAAATTTATACCGAGACAGGAAAGAACAAACCAAAGAAGCAGAGAAATATTGAAGTTGACTTTATCTTAAGCAAAAAGAATATTTCCCAATAGAGTGGACGGAACCGTGGCAGAAATCCTCTCACTGGTACCATGTAAGTTCAGTTTTTCTGCATGCGCGATGCAGAATCTTTACTGTGTAGCTTGGCAGCTTCAGCTAACGCGACTTCACACAGTGTACCAGTGTAGCTGAATTCAGCTGGAGGACCGGGGATGCGGAAAAAGGCTTTCCG
>NIVC01002649.1:0-24792 GCA_002269645.1 Macrostomum lignano | reverse complement strand
TGGACAGGAGAATAGACTCACTGACTGACACCACGCCCAATACACACAGAGAAATACGACCTGGTGGGCAAGCTGCTGCGGCCAAGCGAGCAGCCTACGGAGTACTCGGACACGGAGGACGACCAGACGCGACTCAACTGCCGCAGCCGGACCGACGTCGAAATCCGGCGGCGGTGCCGACAGTCTCCGGCTAAGAGCGTCGGCAACAGCAATTAGTGACTGCCTCTGGAGCTTCGAAGCTTGTCGGTGTCCGGATTTGATCGCCTATTCAACACCCTTTGACCCCATTCTCGCTTCCACTGCTGCCTGTCCTATTCTCGCTTCCACTGCTGCCTGTCCTAATTGCTGGTTTGCTTGGTGTCTTGGTTTGCTAGCTAATTTTGCTGCGATATTGCTGCATATTGCAGATGCACCGGGTGAACTCATGCTTTGAGATGGCATCCGCGTTTCTGCACTCTATCTTCCTCGGTGTCTAATTGATTTTCAATTCTTTCTTTTTGGTATTCCCTCGTCTTTCTTTCCTCTCTCCCCTCCTTTCCCTTCTCTCTCCCCTCCCTTCCCTCCTCTCTCCCCTCCTTTCTCCTCTCTCCCCTCCTTTCTCCTCTCTCTCCCCTCCTTTCTCCTCTCTCCCCTCCTTTCTCCTCTCTCCCCTCCTTTCTCCTCTCTCTCCCCTCCTTTCTCCTCTCTCCCCTCCTTTCTCCTCTCTCCCCTCCTTTCTCCTCTCTCCCCTCCTTTCTCCTCTCTCCCCTCCTTTCTCCTCTCTCCCCTCCTTTCTCCTCTCTCCCCTCCTTTCTCCTCTCTCTCCCCTCCTTTCTCCTCTCTCCCCTCCTTTCTCCTCTCTCCCCTCCTTTCTCCTCTCTCCCTCCTTTCTCCTGTCTCTCCCTCCTTTCTCCTCTCTCCCCTCCTTTCTCCTTTCTCTCCCCTCCTTTCTCCTCTCTCCCCTCCTTTCTCCTCTCTCCCCTCCTTTCTCCTCTCTCTCCCCTCCTTTCTCCTCTCTCCCCTCCTTTCTCCTCTCTCCCCTCCTTTCTCCTCTCTCTCCCCTCCTTTCTCCTCTCTCCCCTCCTTTCTCCTCTCTCCCCTCCTTTCTCCTCTCTCCCCTCCTTTCTCCTCTCTCTCCCCTCCTTTCTCCTCTCTCCCCTCCTTTCTCCTCTCTCTCCTCCTTTTTCCTCTCCTCCTCCCTTCCCTCCTCTCTCCCCTCCTTTCTCCTCTCTCCCCTCCTTCCTCTTCCTCTTCCTCCTCTCTCCCCTCCTTTCTCCTCTCTCCCCTCCTTCCTCTTCCTCTTCCTCTTCTCTCCCGTATTTCTCACTCCTCTCTCCCTCCACCTCTTCTCTCTCTCTCTCTCTTTCTCTCTCTCTCTCTCTCTCTCTCTCTCCTTCCCTCCTCTCCGGTTTTTCTTCTTTCCTTCCTCTCCCTACCCCTGTGTCTCATCTTGGCCTATATTAGTGAAAGAATTAACTTCTCAAAACAAAAACTCAACCACCTTTTGTCTGATAATTTTTATAACAGGCCTCACAGTGTTGACACCTAATATTCCAGCGTCATCTTAAAAGTATTAGAATTACCACCATTAATTACTGATAGCAATCGCACTACAGCATGTGTATTTTGTCCCATCCGCTGACAAGTATTGTATGGCTCTGTTGCTGATTAATTTATTTTATTCATCTGCCCAATCTGTTTACAGCACTAATTGCCGGTGTGGATTTTCACTGCGCATCATCAATGATGCTAATTAACTTGCTCTTCAATACAGAGCCTTGCGCCCCTGTCTGTGCTGGAGAAATTCGAATTTACGAGTATTTTGCGATTGTTTCTCACGGGCCAGTTTATTTTGCTTCTGCTCGGATTTCTGTGTCGCAGTTGTATTTGTTTTTCCCTGCTTTTGTCTGTTTTTCCTCCGATTTCTGCTTTGTTGTGCGGCTTAACTCAACTTTGTTTTTGTGTGCAGGACTTCGGCAAATTCTGAGTTTCCTTTGCTGGTTAAATATACTTGTCTGATTGTGTCTGTGTCTGTCTGTCTGTCTGTCTGGCTTTCTGTCTGTCTGTCTGGCTGTCTGTCTGTCTGTCTGTCTGTCTGTCTGTCTGGCTTTCTGTCTGTCTGTCTGGCTGTCTGTCTGTCTGTCTGTCTGGCTTTCTGTCTGTCTGGCTGTCTGTCTGTCTGTCTGTCTGTCTGTCTGGCTTTCTGTCTGTCTGTCTGTCTGTCTGTCTGTCTGTCTGTCTGTCTGGCTTTCTGTCTGTCTGTCTGGCTGTCTGTCTGGCTGTCTGGCTGTCTGGCTGTCTGTCTGGCTTTCTGTCTGTCTGTCTGGCTGTCTGTCTGGCTGTCTGGCTGTCTGGCTGTCTGTCTGGCTTTCTGTCTGTCTGTCTGGCTGTCTGTCTGTCTGTCTGCTGTCTGGCTGTCTGTCTGGCTTTCTGTCTGTCTGTCTGGCTGTCTGTCTGGCTGTCTGGCTGTCTGTCTGTCTGTCTGTCTGGCTGTCTGTCTACCTGTCTGTCTGTCTGTCTGGCTGTCTGTCTGTCTGTCTGTCTGTCTGTCTGTCTGTCTGGCTGGCTGTTTGTCTGTCCGTCTGTCTGTCTGTCTGTCTTTCTATCTGTCTGTGTCTGTCTACCTGTCTGGCTGTCTGGCTGTCTGTCTGTCTGGCTGTCTATCTGTCTGTCTTAGTGTCTGTCTGACTGTGTAAAAATAAATACAAACAAATACAAATACAAAAAAATCTGTCTAAAAAAATAAATAAAAAAGACTTGTAAAATCGGATTGCGAATTTGCATGCTTAGATATTTTTGTCAAAAAATGACTGCACACATGCGCTCGTAGAGTTACTCTGTTGCTGGACCCAGATACATGATTCCGTGCATATTTCAACGCGATGGAATTGTTATTATATGTTTTGTTATGCTGCTCCTCGCTTCATCCATATTATAAAACTAATTAGTAATGAAGCTTATATTACTAATGTAGCTTTCTCGCTCGCGCGCTCCCATTTTATGCTTATAAATCGCTTGCTGGATTATTATTATCTGACTTATTGATACTTGGCTACTTAAATTAGGGTTTAGCTATAATCTTTATTTGTGTTCCTGCCCTAGATAACTGTTCCTTTTGCACTAGGACTCGGTTCATTGCTGAGCCTGGCGGGTATGGATTACTGTAGATAAAACGGTTAGATAAATTTGAATAGCTAGATGAGTTTAGAATTTTTCGGTGCATTTTCTGTTTCTTTGTTTTTAACTCCCCTCCCCGTGGAATTTAGCTGATTAGTTTATTGTCTCCGTTGTAATGGAAAACAAATGCTTTTTGTCAAAATTTGTTTAATTTCGGTTTCGCAATTTATTGAGATGGTTTGCTATGAACTGTTTGTGTTGTTTTTTCTGTTGTAAATTGTGCTTAGTCTATTGCAATGAACTGTTTCAAATTTATTTAATAAATAACATAACTGTGACCGTACGGGATTGTATGAGATGTTTCTCTCTGCTGTCGTTATAAAATCATCTTAATTATTGTTTAAACACACTTATTTAACCTTCATTGTTCTTGATTAGTGAATTCTGTTTTGTCTGTCTCATTGGGTTGCCGCTGTGTCCCTTCCCAGTGTCTCATTGGTTGCCACTGTGTTCCTTCCTAGTGTCCCATTGAATTGCCGCTGTGTCCCTTCCCAGTGTCCCATTGAATTGCCGCTATGTCCCTTCCTAGTGTCCCATTGAATTGCCGCTGTGTCCCTTCCCAGTGTCCCATTGAATTGCCGCTGTGTCCTTTCCCAGTGTCTCATTGAATTGCCGCTGTGTCCTTTCCCAGTGTCCCATTGAATTGCCGCTGTGTCCTTTCCCAGTGTCTCATTGGTTGCCACTGTGTCCTTTCCCAGTGTCTCTTTGGGTTGCCGCTGTGTTCCTTTCTAGTGTCTCCTTGGGTTGCCGCTGTGTTCCTTTCTAGTGTCTCCTTGGGTTGCCGCTGTGTTCCTTTCTAGTGTCTCATTGGGTTGCCGCTGTGTTCCCTTTCTGAAGTGTCTCATTGGGTTGCCGCTGTGCTAGTGTCTCCTTGGGTTGCCGCTGTGTTCCTTTCTAGTGTCTCATTGGGTTGCCGCTGTGTTCCTTTCTAGTGTCTCATTGGGTTGCCGCTGTGTCCTTCCCAGTGTCTCATTGGGTTGCCTGTGTCCTTTCTAGTGTCTCATTGGGTTGCCGCTGTGTTCCTTTCTAGTGTCTCATTGGGTTGGCTTGCCTAGTGTCCCATTGAATTGCCGCTGTGTCCCTTTCTAGTGTCTCATTGGGTTGCCGCTGTGTCCCTTTCTAGTGTCTCATTGGGTTACAGCGCCGTTTTTGTTCACTTCAAAAAAACTGAATAAAGACTCGCTTATGTTTTTAGCTCGTATGCAAACTAGTCTATAGAATGCGCTTTTATTTCAAGCTGGGTTAGTTTATTTGTCATATTTCATTGCTGCAGGACCTTGCCAAATATTTTCTTAGTAATGACCGCTCAAAGGTAGACCAAATTTTAGACTGATTAGAATCTATTCCTTCACTCAGTTTTTTAAACAAACGCAAGATACTACTTGGGATAATTAGCAGCATCGGCTTGGGGGGGGGGTTAGCGCGAAAACGAATGCGCGATACTCTACTGCCAATCCTCAGTTAGTAGCAAGTAACGAAAGTGCAGCAGCAGCGGAAGAACGACCATGGTAGGGTTGAAGAAGACTGCGCGCCTGTCTATAGCGGAGAAGAGAAAATTGAATTACGAGCTAGAAATATGAGGGCTTTGAAGTTAAAGAAAATTGCTAATTTAAAATCAGTACACCAAGATTTACTCCCGAAAACATTAGTTAGAAAGCAAGTAATAAGGCTATATGAAAAGTCTGTCGTCCAGAGTAAAGCGCGATTGCGTTATCGCTAAAATAAAATGGCCAACGCTTGTTGCGCTCATTCGTCCTCCTTGCCGCGTTTGATCAGCGTGACAAATTTGTTATAATCCAACTTGCCGGCCTGGATTGGCGCCTCCTTCCAGGTCTGCCGGATCTCGTCGTCCGTGAAATTGTCGCCCATGTTCTTCATCAGGTCACGGAAACTGGAATATAACAGAATCGATAAAAGGGTGAACGTTTTAGCAACTTTTTGTAGCTTTTGCAACATTTCTACTTGGAAGTCTTTGATGTCTGGCAACTTTCATCTGACTTAATGATCATCACAGCTGCACTTCAGCGAGCGGGCAACTCACTATTCCTCGTCCAGGAAGCCCGAGTTGGCATCGTCGAACATTTTGAAGGCGTTGCGCAATGCGTCCTCCGGATCGGAGCCGGTCAGCCGTTCGCCGAAGATCTGCAGAAACATGGTGAAGTTCAACGGGCCGGGAGACTCCTTCAGCATCTCCTGCAGCTCCTTGTCGGTTGGCTGGCGACCTGTGCGGGGAACGAACCGAGAGTTACTGAAGCATCACAATTAAAGCCTCTGACACAATGAGCTTCTGTGTTCAGCAATGACTTACCAAGGGAGGCGTACATGTCCTTGAGGTCCTCGACATCAATGAAACCGTCGCGATTCTGGTCGATCATGGTGAACGCCTGCGTTTGAGAAGTGGTCGAGTTGTTTACCGAGCTGCGTTCGGATGTCACAAGGACTGACCAATCTCCAAGCAGAAATTTTACGATTTCAAAAGCTCAATGGCTCTGACTAGCTATCATTAGATAATTAATTTCAAGTCTATAATAATACTAAGATTCTGAGTCTCAAACAATGATCCCACAACGTACTAACCTCCTTGAACTCCTGCACCTGCTGCTGCGGAAAGGCGGCGAAAACGTTGGAAGTCGCTCGTTGGGCGCGCTTGCCTTCCTTCTTGCCATCCTGCAATGAAATTCAAAATAATTACGGTGGATGGATTAAAAGATAATTGGATTTCCAGCTCGTCTCTTTTGGAAATGCTAAGTGGATTCCATTACTCGATGATTAATTTGCTAGCAACGTGTGATGCTATGCCGGAATGTTAACGCCAAGTGTGTCAAGTGTCACCTTGGCGAACGCAACACGCGAGGGCCATTAAAAATTCGCGTCAGCGACCCCCAGACCCCCGCACCACACAGCACTCACATCATCAGCCATTGTCGCTTCTTAGCTTCGCTAGCAGCCAAGAATGTTGCAAGTTCAAAACTGATTTCGCGCTGAAATGTGAAATTATATAATGCCAGCCGGTGGAACAGTTGTCTGTCTATCGCGACTGACGACCAATTTTTCCTTAGCTATAAAATTCAATTCGCCTACCTTGAAAGCACGGAGCGGCCAACAGACGGGGGAGCAGCCTTGGATGGTTTGGGGAGAAATGCGAAATGACCGAGCGGGCGGGACGGCACTGCGAAAAGCCGCGGACACAGTTTTTGTATTCCTTGATGCAGTCGGTCACGTAGCAAACGACCACGGCAAGGTAAAGAAGTCAAGGCAGCCTCACCGGAGGGATGAGAGAGGGGGGTGGTGTTCCGGAACTGGGGTTCAGCGGAGGACGAAAGGAAGGATTCAGCCTGGAACTGCGCGCTGACCTTTTATGGTATGGTAAAAAGGCCATTGCACAGGCCCGCTGCCCATCTCTGCATCGTTCGACCGCCCCGGCATCGCCAGGAATGCTGATTGATCAATATTGCCTCGCAAGCATGCGGTGCACTGCCGTTGCGTACTTGGGGGGGGGGGAATAGGGAAATTCTGACAGTACAGCTGCAGAATCGATCCTATTGAAGCCGTGTGTCTGTCTCTATCCCGCAGTTCTAGCTGCTGTTGCGGTTGCGCACGCGGTCAGCAGCTGAACTCGGCGCGGAGAGCCTTGTTCCTGCATCCCCGGCCCTCCAGCCGAATTCAGCTACACTGGGTGCACTGTGTGAAGTCGGTTGGCTGAAGCTGCCAAGCTACACAGTAAAGATTCTGCATCGCGCATGGCAGAAAACTGAACTTACATGGTACCAGTGAGAGGATTTCTGCCACGGTTCCGTCCACTCGCAGCTTAAACTGAAGGAAATATTCTTTTGCTTGAGATAAAGTCAACTTCCAATATTTCTGTGCTTCTTTGGTTTATTTCTTTCATGTCTCGGTATAAATTTTACATTGGTACTTAAACACAAAGAATTATTAAACTTTCATTGCTTTCTATTAGCCTCAGAGGGCTTCCACTCTTCATTATAAGCCTTTCAAAGTCTTCTGTCGATGAGTGGTGATTCAATTCAGTCCTGTATTATATAGAATTTATAGCTCGTCCTTTTTAATAATTCTTAAGCTGTGTTCACTAGCTTTCATGAAGTTAATTCAATGGTAAGCAACTATTATGGGATGCTTTACAATTACAAACTGGCAAACAGCCAATTAAGGACGTCGTGTCACTCAGGAGGGACATCAAGTTCAGTCAAGAGGCAACCATGCCATTCATAAAGGACATCGTGTCAGTCAGAATTGCCTCGCGAACCATCCCGACGCAGAAGCAGCGCAATCAGTAGCATCAAGATGAGGCCAAGGAAGCTGAGAAAGGCCATCGTGACGCAAATAATCTTGCCAGCATCGCCGGCTGTCCAGCCTGTGCCGTCGTCTCCGACGTGCCCGTCTGAGCTGCCTCCTTGGCCGCCGCCGCTGCCGCCGAAGGCGCGGCCGCTTCGCAGCCTCCAGCTGTCGCCGCAGACTCGGCGCAGGCTCCGATTCCAGTCTGGCGGCAGGTTGGCCGGCGTCTCGCTGCTGCACTCCTCGGCATCGTTACTGCTCAGCCGCTCGCTGGTCCACGGATCCAGTGGTTGAGTCATCAGGGCCATTTCGTGCAGGCTGAGCATGGGCAAGTCGCTCTTTGTCATCGTTATGGCTGACTGGCTTTTGTCTGCGTTTAGTCTGTTAGCGGAATACAATTCGGTCATCAGCAGCCGGTTAACTCCAGTCAGAGACGTGGATCATAATCCTGTGCTGTGAGACGTTGCTGGCAAATATGCAAATTTACATTACATCGGCCGATAACGACGTCATACCTCGGCCGAACGTCGGTGCAATGTAAAAGTACGTATCTATCAGCGACGTCGTTAGACGTCGGAAACGTCGGTCGACGTTATCGACGTCGAATAAATGTAATTAACTATAAAGTGAGCAAGAATAAAATGAATTCATAAAGCTTACCTTTGCACCTTGAAGCAGAGTTCATTAGCCCATGCACGGCGGTTAATGCACTTGACTAATATACAGATCAAGCTGGGCAGAGGGGACTCTAATTGAGCAGTTCTCATGCGCACTCATGAGCATGCAATGAGCAGATCTAGAGGAAAGCAAATAGCAATTAATGATTACATGAGTCTATCCGACAATGGAATACAGCCAATGGCCAAGCTCGTCTGCCGATCATGCAGTTCGAATCAGATTGCTCTGAGCGCGAACGAGGCCGATCTCCTCTCTTCTTCTCTCCTCTCCGGGGTCCCTAATCTCCTTTGCATGGCTGCGTCTGTGCTGCTACTTAATTCCAGATAAGAATTGTCAAATCCGATGCGCTGGGGCGGCAACTATTTGATCTACGGCGTTAATCCGTCCACGCTTTCAATGCTCTCGTGTCGAGTTGTGTTTGGTAATAAAAAACCCAGATTTTACCACTGCTACACATGTACCAGCTCGTATGCTACAAATTTTCGGTTTTATCTGCTGCCTTCTGAAAAGTTCCATTTCCAGAATCATGACAAGTGCGAACGTAAAATATTTTTACTCACTTGGTGTCCGGGCTTGCTCCCTGCGGCTGCTAAGCTTACCTACTCACCGGGCTTGCTCCCTGCGGCTGCTAAGCTTACCTACTCACTTGGTGTCCGGGCTTGCTCCCTGCGGCTGCTAAGCTTACCTACTCACTTGGTGTCCGGGCTTGCTCCCTGCGGCTGCTAAGCTTACCTACTCACTTGGTGTCCGGGCTTGCTCCCTGCGGCTGCTAAGCTTACGTCTTCAACTGTTAGATTAGGAAGAGGTGCAAATTTTTATCCAGTTGTGTTGCACCAGCATGACACAAGACACACAACACAAGGTAACCTGGGCTGGGCCATTATCGTAATAATCGCTTCATCAATATAAAGGCTGTGTGTGACAAGCACAACAGGTTCGCAAAGAACTCAGAGCATGTTTGTTATCTATAAAACTATGATTGAAAAGCAGTACAGGTACTTGAAATGCCCAAAGTGCTTTAGAAATAATTTAAACTAACAAGCAGTTTCGAATTAGATTTCCACTAGAAAAAGGCATTAGTATAAACGATGAATAATTCAGCTGTATTATGATAGAACGGTTTCGTACATGTACATAATAATTATGAGCATATTAAGACACAAAACTGAAGACTGCTATGCTGATTAAATGAGCATTAATAAAAGCGTATAGAAATGCAAAAAAGCTTGTACTTTTAGTCTCGCGAATCCAGTGTCGATTAAACTAGCTATTTTATTTACAAATCGATAAATCGATAACAAAATATTGATCAGAGTTGAATCTGGATCTTTCAGGCCTTTCCGACTGTTCTCTGCCGCGGCCCCGTGACTGAGGGCTCCGCTCCGATCGGCTCCGCCTCTGGCCTGCAAAAAAAACAAAATAAAAAACCTTACTTTTCTCGTTTCAAGTGAATGGCAATAATAGAGAATATGTACTATAGACGCTACTTTCAATAGAAATAATTTTTTCGAGCTTAACTTAAAATAATAATATTACACAGCAGTAGCAGCACACCTACTGAAGAGCACCGAGGGCAGCAGCACACCTACTGAAGAGCCCTGAGGGAAGCAGCACACCTACTGAAGAGCACCGAGGGCAGCAGCACACCTACTGAAGAGCCCTGAGGGAAGCAGCACACCTACTGAAGAGCACCGAGGGCAGCAGCACACCTACTGAAGAGCCCTGAGGGAAGCAGCACACCTACTGAAGAGCACCGAGGGCAGCAGCACACCTACTGAAGAGCCCTGAGGGCAGCAGCACACCTACTGAAGAGCACCGAGGGCAGCAGCACACCTACTGAAGAGCCCTGAGGGCAGCAGCACACCTACTGAAGAGCACCGAGGGCAGCAGCACACCTACTGAAGAGCCCTGAGGGCAGCAGCACACCTACTGAAGAGCACCGAGGGCAGCAGCACACCTACTGAAGAGCCCTGAGGGCAGCAGCACACCTACTGAAGAGCCCTGAGGGCAGCAGCACACCTACTGAAGAGCCCTGAGGGCAGCAGCAACCAGCATGGACCCACACTCACTCATCGTCAGGCGCGTCCAAATCGACCAGTTCCGGCGGTTCATCGCTGTCGTCATAATAGTCAGCCTCCGCAGCTGCCGGCGCCGCATCATCGACAAGATCATCATCGTCATCTTCGTCATCCTCATCATCATAATCATAGTCATCGTCTCCGTCTGTTTTCTTTCGCCTAGCCCGAGCGGCGGCGGCGGCGGCCTTCGAACTTGGGGAGCTCTCGCGCAGACAGCAACAGTAAGCAATGAGTAGCACTAGCGGTAGTACAACTCCAACTAGCAGCGCCGCCCAAATCCACGGCCTATCGTTGGTGGCATCGCGCACCGCGTCAAAAACAGCCTGCAGAGCCGAGTCCTGTTGGCGCTCAGCCTGGCGCTTTATCGACCAAGTCTGATCGGCGAAGGAGTCGGCTAGCGGCTTGCGATCGACTATCAGCAAATTGTCAAATGCGACGCCTTCAGTCACGGACCAGAGCTCAAAGCCGATGGCACCAATGGGTGAAAATTTCCAAGGCTGCTTGTCCACGAACCCATCCGCATTGGCAATCCGGCGGGGTCGCCAGGCGCCTCTGTAGGCCGGATTGTCCACCAATGGCGGAGTCCACTGGCCACGGTACAGGGGATTCCTCACTTTCGGCCGAGTCCATGGCCCGCAGCCGGGCGCGTCTTTGCACCTTGGAATTCAAAGTGTGAGTGGGTAGGGGCACTTTCTGATAGTTGAGAGGTAGAGGCGCCCCTGAAGTAGCTGAGGGTGTAGAGGGGCTCTCTGAAGTAGCTGAGGGTGTAGAGGTGCTCTCTGAAGTAGCTGAGGGGGTAGAGGTGCCCCCTGAAGTAGCTGAGGGTGTAGAGGGGCTCTCTGAAGTAGCTGAGGGTGTAGAGGTGCCCCCTGAAGTAGCTGAGGGTGTAGAGGTGCTCTCTGAAGTAGCTGAGGGGGTAGAGGTGCCCTCTGAAGTAGCTGAGGGTGTAGAGGTGCCCCCTGAAGCAGCTGAGGGTGTAGAGGTGCCCTCTGAAGTAGCTGAGGGTGTAGAGGTGCTCTCTGAAGTAGCTGAGGGGGTAGAGGTGCCCTAAAAGAGTAGCATGAAGAGCACGCATTCACCGGCCTCTCACTTGGGATTTTCGATGTGCGCCGGCTGCCAGGCTCCGTCGATGTCGTCATCCCAGTCGGCCGGCTTTTTAGCCGTCGTGTCGGGCACGGTCGGCGGCTCGTCCAGCAGCCAGCCGGCCGGCACGCTGGCCTGGGCATCGTCGATGAACTCCGACTGCGACTCGTCCCAGTCGGCCGGCCGGACAGCTTTGGGATCTGGGATTTTTTCTCGATCATCCCAATCGGCCGGCTTCTGGTCGGTGGAATCGTCCGCATCCGGCGGAGGATTCACTGGCGGCTGGAGGTCCTCCAGAAGGCTGCCATTGTTAACTAGCACTTGATCGATATACACTTGGAAACTGTTGTCCGAGCTGACAACCAGAGTGTACAGGTGAGTTCGCTTGTCATTGAAGTAGGCGCTCAAATCTACTTGAGGCTTTCTGGCGTGTTTCTCTTCTACATTGCCGGTTGCTGGGCAGCGGTGGCGCAGTATAAAGTGCAGCTTGTGCTCCGGGCCGCATTTGTCAGGCCCGAACATGATAGTGTAGGCTGTCCTGTCAGTGAACTCTGTCAGGTTAAGGCTGGGACTGTCAGTCAGCAGTTTCAGATAGGCGCCGCCGCACTCCATGCCGTGCTGGAATTTCACATCGTACTGCAGAACAAATTGCTTGTCGGGCTGGTCGAACACAAATGGCCGGTCGAGCTTGGCCGAGATGGCGTAGTGCTTTGCTGGACTCTTCATCACGAGAGCGTAGTCGCCCTCGATGGCAGAGCTATCCGGCACCTCTACGGACCACTGGCCATCGTACTTGTCTGCCAGCTCATCAGAGTCCTTCTTTGACTGGGACAGAACTAGACCATGGTCGGCTGGACTTCCTGGGCCGGGAAAATACTGCGCATAATATGCACCATCTGGTAGCTTTGGTGGAGCGAATCTTGGCTTGGAGCCTACTGCGGTGGCTGGAGTCGGCTGTCCACTAGCTTTAAAATTATCAGCCTTGTTGATTTTGGTTTCAGGCTTATGAGCATGCAGATGAGTACAGAACAAGTAGAGTAGTGCAATAATTGAGTTGTGCCACTTCATTGCCAAGTTTGGATGATCAACTTCACTGTCAATAAATTCTGGAGAAAGGCAAAGATGGAATGAATGCTTTTAATATTAAAAACCGAAGTATATAAAATGGTATGTTATGTACTTGAAATATGAGTTTTTCAATAGAAATCAGTAATATATTTGTTTTATCTATTTAAATATTTAAAAAATTATGACTAATACAACACTTACAGTATCATATAGCTATTTCATTTCTATGTTAGCACATATTTTGATGGAATGATTTGTTCAATTGATATAGTCTATAATATTAGTTATTAGTTAATATTGAAAAAATATTCAATTATTAAATTTATAAATTATATAAAATTATGTCATCTTATTTTAACATTTCAAAAGTTTGTGACTACAAATTTTAGAGGTTTAGGTATAAAAGGTACCAAAGCCCGAAGTGTATAATGTTAACTGATAGACACTCTACCCATCACATCAGATCATTGTATTTGTCTGCTGTAAATTGTAGACAATTGTTGCCAACCCAACTGCAGACACGCGATCAAAAACCAAAAAGGATTTTTTCGCCTAGCAGGCCGAGGTGTGATTTGCTTGATCTCCTTTCCCAAAAACATAAAGTGGTGAAGATTTTGTATCAGTAAAAGATAATGTATTTTAGATAACTAAATGTGTCATTGACTCATTACAGTAGCCGTTTATTGTAGTCTTAAATTACTAGGGGGTTCCAGCAGGGGGTTCCAGCAGGGGGTTCCAGCAGGGGGTTCCAGGAAAAAAAGCGAAAAATTCAGTAATGTTAAAATTTGTGATCTAAGCTTTTACGCTGCTAGTTAAAAGCCATTTACTTAATTTATACACATTTTGTTTTCTTAAGACTGAGGCACATAATATGTTATGCAATATTGTTCTGGTCAATATAACGTTGTTGTTATAACTTGTAGTATAGTTCTAAATCAAATGTAAAAAAGAAATTACAAAATTGCAATTGCTAAAATAAGAGTTCGACGAAGGTTAGTTCAGCATCAAATTCTATGCTTTCATGTTTGTAGAGCTTATACATGATGCTATGGTAAGGAAATTATTGTCGGCGTAGAAGTCGGTTCTGTCCAGATCATGTCTAATATACTGCTTCCACTTATCCTTAGGCCTATCTTCATGTGTACATTATGTACATGCATTAGGGGCTTTTAGGGCTATCCCACTTTTACCTTTTAGTCTACCTACTACTACCTAGTACCTAAGGCCTAGGCTAGGCCTATGCTATGGATGGCTATGTGTATAAAATTTTTGTTATAGTGGGACCCTTTCTATTTAAATTTTGTAGGCTTGTAGGTCTTTGTTAATTTTTAAATCTATTTTAGGCCCTATTAATAATTTTATAGCATTCCTAGTGCTAATCCACTCTCCCCAAGATGCTGTTTTCTCCACAAATTTGTGGCATGCATGAGGGTTTTTGGCCCCTGCACTGCGTGCATTATCACGTGCAGTGAGACTTCATGCACAGTGCATATATAAAATTTTTGTATGCAGCTGTGCCATAGCCTCATAGGCCTAGTCTCAAAGATGTTCCATGCATGCAACCCATGGTCAGGAAGGTGCAGCGTGTGCGCCGGAATAACATCCATCAAAATTTTTGTTGTGCGCCGCGTGCGCCGAGAAAAAAAAATTACTTGTGCGCCGCGTGCGCCGAGAAAAAAAAATTACTTGTGCGCCATGCGCCAAGAAAAATACACTTGAAAAAGCACCATCAAGTATTAAGTATCTAAATTGAATCAATATCAATGGAAGTTCAAGCAGTTCAATCATAGCTTCTATTTGCAAAATATAAGCAAAAAGATGCAACAAAAGCCGCGAAAGGCGCAAATTTGTTAAGTTTGTTAAGTCGATTAATGAAATTTGAAATAGAAACAACATTGGAAATAACGACTATCGTATCGACTATCGTTTATTTTATTAATTGATTGACATTTAATATACAATATCATTATTATATTGTCACGTACACTGACGTACCTTGTGCGCCATGCGCCGAGCCATGCACCAATGCACCGAGCCATGCGCCGATGCGCCGAACCCATGCGCGCGGCGCAGTGAAGTGTGCGCCGTGCGCCGGCAAATTGCTGATTTGCACCGGAAAATTCCGAGGATTCTACCGTCTTCCTGGCTGTGGCATGCAACAAAACTTTTTGACTCTATGGCCTATGCCACATGCTGAGATTATTTGGAAATATCATGTGCACTGCATGCTGCATAGGCCTACCTAAGGCCTTATTTGCATTGTGCACCATATGTGAAGCATTGACTAGGAGGAAAGGGTTGAAAGTGAAAATGTGCTCATATTTTAATAACCACTTTGCTCTCATGCTTATATAAATGCAGCGAAGCCTATTTAAACAAATTAAATATTTTTTATTGATTGGATTACTTTTTTGTCTTTTTCTGCTACAAAGTAACAAAAAAAGCTATTATATTATAATTATTTAACAAAAATTTTATAATTAAAATATCAAAAATAATAATTAGAATCAAGATTTTACCAATTAAATTTTTCATAGTCTAGCTAAATCCAAACCTTTAATTTTATTTTCAAATCTATTTTGCATGTGGCTAATAAGCCTTAAAGCCTTAAAAAATTTCCTGTTAACCTTCTAACTAGTGTTCTATTATAAGGAGGGTCTATGTGCCATAGCCATAGCCATAAGCAAAATATATGGCTTATTCCAATTCCAATTCTCTATATTCCTTAGCTAGCTGTAGGGACCCCAATATTACCATATTCCTATATCTAAGTCTATAATACAGTTTACTAAAGTATTTTTGTTTTATTCTACCTGTTTCTAATATTTTTTTAAATTAACAACTATGGCTATATGAATCTACAGAATATGACATCAACTACCATATTTCTATAGTTGTAGCTATAAGAGCAGCATATCTACCAAAGGCAATCCATAATTGCTATAAGCACCTATTTTACCATAGGCCCCCCTTATTTGTATGCCGCATGCTAAGATTATTTGGAAATATCATATGCACTGCATGCCACATAGGCCTACCTAAGGCCTTATCTGCATCGTGCGCCATATGTAAAGCATTGACTAGGAGGAAGGGGTTGAAAATGAAAATGTGCTCATATTTTAAAAACCACTTTGCTCTCATGCTTATATAAATGCAGCAAAGCCTATTTAAACAAATTAAATATTTTCCATTGATTGGATTACTTTTTTGTCTTATTTGCCAAAGGATCCCATAGCTATAGCATTAGCATTTTAGCAATTCTCCCTAAGAGTCATTATAGCATTATAGCAATCTCTTCCAAGCTTTGACAGTGCAGCAATTCCCAAATGAATCTCTTAACTTCAACATGACACTTTTTCTATCAATGACCCCCCTTATAAAGAGCCAACAAATAATGTAATTAAAAGTTTTGAATAAACTACATTTACTGTAGCTTCTGACTTTAGCCTTGATATCTTAGTTATTCTCCCATAAGCTATGTATAGCTATATACCTTGGGCCTAGCCTTAGGAAAAAGTAATTTAGTAAATCCAATGTTAATAGGCAAAATATAAATTTTACAAATTTTAAAAACAAAAAACAAATAAGGATTTTTTAAACTTTAATTTATAGTGAGGCCTAAGCTAAAAATATTTGTTTTAATATTGATTATTAATAACTTAGTTTTAACATAATATCAAAATTTACCTATATCTATGATAACTATATCTAATTAATTAACTTTAGTCCCTGCTAAACAAACCATAATATGCATTTGGTATAAAAAGTAAAGTAAAGAAAAGTAAATAGTACAATAAAATGTAAATTTTCTTAAATCTGATTGATCCTAATGACTGTATAAGTAGGATTTAGAGCTCCTTTTGTATAGGAAATGAAAATATCTATCTTAACTTAAACCTTTTAGTATATAACCCCAACCACACAATATACATATATAGAGCTTTGTTGTTTTTTAGTCTTTGACCTTAAGATATTTAAAAGCTCTCCTTATCTTTCTATTAAAAGTGAAAACATAACTTTAGCTCCCTTCAATATATAAGTTCTAAGAAATTTGATAGGATAAAAAACCTGTCTTTGGAAAGATTCCAATATCTTCCTACCTCTAGCCAAAAGTATCTTGACCCCTTAAAATAGCTAACTATCAATATTTCATATCTTTACTATGTCTACTTTAGTCATTAAAATATAAAGTTAGTCATTTGATCACTCAAATAACCTCATTCAGTCAATATGATCTCAAGGAATGCTAGATGGTTTTATCCCCTTGTATATTGTAGCCTTCATAGAACTTCCTAGAGTATTGTATTTTAGTCCTTTATCTTAACTAATTAATTTATATACTGGCTATGGACATTTGCAATTGCATGAATGTCAATACCCACTGCATTGAATAAACAGGCAATTACCAGAGATTATATAATGCTAATTTATCATATCCATGCATGCTTAATCATATCTAAACTTGTTTTGCCAATCAAAAATAGCATTGAAAAAGCTTTCCCTATCAGTGAAACTGCACACAATAGTATCAGTCAACCAATACAGCAGCAGCGCATTTAGCAACAATGGTGTTAGCCGAGCTTGGAAGAAAAATAACTACAGCTCTGCGCTCATTGAGCAGTGCAACAGTTATTAATGAGGAAGTGCTCAACTCCATGCTGAAAGAGGTCTGCATGGCCCTAATGGAGTCAGATGTCAATGTTCGCCTAGTGAAGCGGCTCCGAGAGAATGTTCGCAGCGTCATCGACTTTAACGAGATGGCTGGCGGACTTAATAAGAGGCGTATGATTCAGAGGGCTGTGTTCCAGGTGAGATTGGTTTCGGATTTCTGTTTGCAACTGGGTCTAGCCTCCCATGGACAGACACAAGATTATGTACCGGCTCACAGACACAAAGGAGGTTGTACCGGCTCACAGACACAAAGGAGGTTGTACCCGGCTCACAGACAGACACAAAGGAGGTTGTAGCGGCTCACAGACAGACACAAAGGAGGTTGTAGCGGCTCACAGACAGACACAAAGGAGGTTGTAGCGGCTCACAGACAGACACAAAGGAGGTTGTAGCGGCTCACAGACAGACGCAAAGGAGATTGTAGCGGCTCACAGACAGACACAAAGGAGGTTGTAGCGGCTCACAGACAGACACAAAGGAGGTTGTAGCGGCTCACAGACAGACACAAAGGAGGTTGTAGCGGCTCACAGACAGACACAAAGGAGGTTGTAGCGGCTCACAGACAGACACAAAGGAGGTTGTAGCGGCTCACAGACAGACACAAAGGAGGTTGTAGCGGCTCACAGACAGACACAAAGGAGGTTGTAGCGGCTCACAGACAGACACAAAGGAGGTTGTAGCGGCTCACAGACAGACACAAAGGAGGTTGTAGCGGCTCACAGACAGACACAAAGGAGGTTGTAGCGGCTCACAGAAAGACGCAAAGGAGGTTGTAGCGGCTCACAGACAGTCACAAAGGAGGTTGTAGCGGCTCTCACAGACAGTCACAAAGGAGGTTGTAGCGGCTCACAGACAGACAAAGGAGGTTGTAGCGGTTCACAGAGACAGAGGAGGGTAGCGGCTCACAGACAGACACAAAGGAGGTTGTAGCGGCTCACAGACAGACACAAAGAAGGTTGTAGCGGCTCACAGACAGTCACAAAGGAGGTTGTAGCGGCTCTCACAGACAGTCACAAAGAAGGTTGTAGCGGCTCACAGACAGACACAAAGGAGGTTGTAGCGGCTCACAGACAGACACAAAGGAGGTTGTACCGGCTCACAGACAGACACAAAGGAGGTTGTACCGGCTCACAGACAGACACAAAGGAGGTTGTAGCGGCTCACAGACAGTCACAGAGGAGGTTGTAGCGGCTCACAGACAGACACAAAGGAAGTTGTACCGGCTCACAGACACAAAGGAGGTTGTAGCGGCTCACAGACAGTCACAAAGGAGGTTGTAGCGGCTCACAGACAGACACAAAGGTTGTAGCGGCTCACAGACAGACACAAAGGAGGTTGTAGCGGCTCACAGACAGACACAAAGGAGGTTGTAGCGGCTCACAGACAGACACAAAGGAGGTTGTAGCGGCTCACAGACAGACACAAAGGAGGTTGTAGCGGCTCACAGACAGACACAAAGGAGGTTGTAGCGGCTCACAGACAGACACAAAGGAGGTTGTAGCGGCTCACAGACAGACACAAAGGAGGTTGTAGCGGCTCACAGAAAGACGCAAAGGAGGTTGTAGCGGCTCACAGAAAGACGCAAAGGAGGTTGTAGCGGTTCACAGAGACAGAGGAGGGTAGCGGCTCACAGACAGACATAAAAGAGGGTAGCGGCTCACAGACAGACACAAAGGCGGATGAAGCGGCTCACAGACAGACACAAAAGAGGGTAGCGGCTCACAGACATAAGAGAGGGTGAGACTGAGATTCACATCTAGATAACTCAGCCAGAAACACAAAGGCTGCCGCAGCTTTTAAGTCTCAAATTGACTTATTCGAGACACTTCAAGACACTAATTATAGTTGCCAACCTATTTTACCCGAACCACCGCAGGAGCTCATCAAGCTGGTAGACTCAGGCGTGAAGGCCTGGCAGCCAACGAAGGGCCAAGCCAATATTATAATGTTCGTCGGACTGCAGGGCTCCGGCAAGACCACCACGGTTACAAAGCTGGCGCACTACTATCAGCGCAAGAACTGGAAGACTTGCATGATCTGCGCTGATACATTCCGAGCCGGAGCCTACGATCAGTTCAAGCAGAATGCTACAAAAGCTCGAATCCCGTTCTATGGCTCATACACAGAGACAGATCCTGTTGTCATTGCTAGCGAGGGTGTAGAGAAATTCAAAGAGGACGGATTCGAAATCATTATTGTTGACACGTCTGGCAGGCATAAACAGGAGGACTCGTTGTTTGAGGAGATGCTGCAGGTTCGTTGCTATGCTGTCGAAATTTTCTGATTAATAAAAACTGACTGTTGATTTCCTCTTGAATGATTTAGATGTGAGACTATCAGTGTAGAATCTCTCCGGTATGATTGAGACTATCAGTGTAGAATCTCTCCGGTATGATTGAGACTATCAGTGTAGAATCTCTCCGGTATGATTGAGACTATCAGTGTAGAATCTCTCCGGTATGATTGAGACTATCAGTGTAGAATCTCTCCGGTATGATTGAGACTATCAGTGTAGAATCTCTCCGGTATGATTGAGACTATCAGTGTAGAATCTCTCCGGTATGATTGAGACTATCAGTGTAGAATCTCTCCGGTATGATTGAGACTATCAGTGTAGATTCTCACTCAGGTGTGAGACTATCAGTATAGAATCCCTCTCGGGTGTGAGACTATCAGTGTAGAATCCCTCTCGGTGTGGGACTATCAGTGTGGAATCCCTCTCGGGTGCGAGACTATCAGTGTAGAATCCCTCTCGGGTGTGAGACTATCAGTGTAGAATCTCTCCGGTATGAGACTATCAGTGTAGAATCTCTCCGGTATGAGACTATCAGTGTAGATTCTCACTCAGGTGTGAGAATATCAGTGTAGAATCCCTCTCGGGTGTGAGAATATCAGTGTAGATTCTCACTCAGGTGTGAGACTTTCAGTGCAGATTCTCTCAGGTGTGAGACTTCTCACTCAGATGCATTAGTCATTCATGGTCGTAGACTCCAAGAGTTAGCGCTGCCCGCCGCAGGTGTCCAATGCCATCAGCCCCGACAACGTGATCTTCGTGATGGACGCTACAATCGGGCAGGCCTGCGAGGCCCAAGCCCTGGCCTTCAAGCAGAAAGTCGATGTCGGAGCCGTGATCATCACCAAGCTGGACAGCCACGCCAAAGGCGGCGGCGCACTCAGCGCCGTGGCTGCTACTAAATCTCCAATTATATTTATCGGCACTGGCGAGCATATTGACGATTTTGAGCCGTTTAAAGTGCAGCCGTTTGTGCAGAAACTGCTGGGCATGGGAGATCTGGCTGGCCTCATTGATAAGGTGCGAATTTTTTATAAAACACCCATTGAAACACATTGAATGACTGGGCTTCAATAACAGCTATAGCAATAATACTAAGATATCATCGTAGAACAGCATCTATAACAGATCTCAGAACAGCATCTATAACAGATCTTAGAACAGCTTCTATAACAGGTCGTAAAACAGCATCTATAACAGATTGTAGAACAGCATCCATAACAGATCTTAGAACAGCTTCTATAGCAGATATTAAAACAGCATCTATAACAGATCGTAGAACAGCATATATATCAGATCTTAGAACAGCTTCCATAACAGATCTTAGAACAGCATCCATAACAGATATTAGAACAGCTTCTATAGCAGATATTAAAACAGCATCTATAACAGATCGTAGAACAGCATCTATAACAGATCTTAGAACAGCTTCTATAACAGATATTAAAACAGAATTCATAACAGATCGTAGGTCAGCATCTATATCAGATCTAGAACAGCTTCCATAACAGATCTTAGAACAGCATCTATAACAGATCTTAGAACAGCTTCTATAACAGATATTAAAACAGAATTCATAACAGATCGTAGGTCAGCATCTATATCAGATCTAGAACAGCTTCCATAACAGATCTTAGAACAGCATCCATAACAGATCTTAGAACAGCATCTATAGCAAATCTTAGAACAGCATCTGTAACAGATCTTAGAACAGCATCCATCCATGGCATCTATATCAGATCTATTCCAACTATTTGGTACGCAGGTGAGCGAACTCAAGCTGGACGACAACGAAGAGCTCATGAAAAAGTTCAAGCAGGGGGACTTCACCCTGCGCGACATGTACGAACAGTTCACCAACATCATGAAGCTGGGCCCGTTCTCGCAGATTCTATCGTCTATTCCTGGCTTCAGTCAGGACTTCATGACTAAGGGCACGGAGCAGGTGCGATACGATATTTTATTACTAATCACAGGTAGCACTACTTATGTCTATTGTTAGTAGTATCCTCAGATATTAGCTGCTATGAATCTACCTTACTATAAGGTTACACATCTTAATATACATGTAGAGAGGTGCATCTAATCTAGTCACACGACTGATGCATCTAATCCAGTCACACGGCAGATGCATCTAATCCAGTCACACGACAGATGCATCTAATCTAGTCACACAACAGATGCATCTAATCCAGTCACACGACAGATGCATCTAATCCAGTCACACGACAGATGCATCTAATCCAGTCACACGGCAGATGCATCTAATCCAGTCACACGACAGATGCATCTAATCCAGTCACACGACAGATGCATCTAATCCAGTCACACGACAGATGCATCTAATCCAGTCACACGACAGATGCATCTAATCTAGTCACACGACAGATGCATCTAATCCAGTCACACGACAGATGCATCTAATCCAGTCACACGGCAGATGCATCTAATCCAGTCACACGACAGATGCATCTAATCCAGTCACACGACAGATGCATCTAATCCAGTCACACGACAGATGCATCTAATCCAGTCACACGACAGATGCATCTAATCCAGTCACACGACAGATGCATCTAATCTAGTCACACGACAGATGCATCTAATCCAGTCACACGGCAGATGCATCTAATCCAGTCACACGACAGATGCATCTAATCCAGTCACACGGCAGATGCATCTAATCCAGTCACACGACAGATGCATCTAATCCAGTCACACGACAGATGCATCTAATCTAGTCACACGGCAGATGCATCTAATCTAGTCACACAACAGATGCATCAAATCCAGTCACACAACAGATGCATCTAATCTAGTCACACAACAGATGCATCTAATCTAGTCACACGGCAGATGCATCTAATCTAGTCACACAACAGATGCATCAAATCCAGTCACACGGCAGATGCATCTAATCTAGTCACACAACAGATGCATCTAATCTAGTCACACAACAGATGCATCTAATCTAGTCACACAACAGATGCATCTAATCTAGTCACACGGCAGATGCATCTAATCCAGTCACACGACTGATGCATCTAATCTAGTCACACGGCAGATGCATCTAATCCAGTCACACGACAGATGCATCTAATCCAGTCACACGACAGATGCATCTAATCTAGTCACACAACAGATGCATCTAATCCAGTCACACGGCAGATGCATCTAATCTAGTCACACGACAGATGCATCTAATCCAGTCACACGGCAGATGCATCTAATCTAGTCACACGGCAGATGCATCTAATCTAGTCACACAACAGATGCATCTAATCTAGTCACACGACAGATGCATCTAATCCAGTCACACGGCAGATGCATCTAATCTAGTCACACGGCAGATGCATCTAATCTAGTCACACGACAGATGCATCTAAGCTTATCTCATGACAGACAGGTGCATCTAATCTCATGACAGACAAGTGCATCTAATCTCATGGCAGACAGATGCATCAAATCTAATCTTATGACAGACAGGTTCATATAATCTCATGAGAGACAGGTGAATTTAATCTAATCTCATGACAGACAGATGCATCCAATCTAATCTCATGATAGACAAGTGCATCCAATCTAATCTCATGACAGACAGGTGCATCTAATCTCATGACAGACAGATGCATCCAATCTAATCTCATGATAGACAAGTGCATCCAATCTAATCTCATGACAGACAGATGCATCCAATCTAATCTCATGATAGACAAGTGCATCCAATCTAATCTCATGACAGACAGGTGCATCCAATCTAATCTCATGACAGACAGGTGCATCCAATCTAATCTCATGATAGACAAGTGCATCTAATCTCTGAGGAGATAGAGAATATCCAAAGCAGACAATGAATGCCAGCGCATATTTCCAACCGCAGGAGAGCAAGAACCGGCTCAAGCGCCTCATGACCATCATGGACAGCATGTCAGACCAGGAACTGGACTCGCACGAAGGCAACCGCCTGTTCACCCGGTGTCCCGGCCGGATTAACCGGTAGCCCGAGGCGCCGGCGTCTCCCACCGCGAGGTCCAAGAGCTGCTGACTCAATACACAAAATTTGCCCAGATGGTGCGCAAAGTTGGCGGCATCAAAGGCTTGTTCAGGCCAGGCGGAGATATGAGCAAAAATGTTAATCCATCCTCGATGGCCAAGCTCAACCAGCAGATGGCGCGGATGATGGATCCCGGGTCCTGCACCAGATGGCGGCATGGCTGGCCTGCAGAACATGATGCGCCAGGTGCAACAGGCTGGCAAAGGCGGCGCTGCCGGCTCCGGCGGCATGTTCAACCTTATGGATCAGTGACCAAGTTGCTTATATGTTCAGTAATTTTGTTTATCTATTTATGAGTAGTCTGTTGTGCCACATCCTGTGTGTCTCGTTGCGTAAGTTTTCTCTTGGAGCCGAAATTCTGCTGGTTAAGGGAGGGGCTTTTTGGGGCTTGATTCTAACGTAATAGTTTTTAATTCAGTTTCTTCTAAGTTGTCGTTATGTATCCGTGATAATTGTCGCCGTATCCATGGCAACTATCTCTGTATCAATGGTAACAATCTCTGGTATCCGTGTAAAAAGAGAACATTTCAACCGTAACCTACAGTCTCCGTAACCATGTAACAGTCCTGTATCTCTGGTAACAAGCTTCATATCCATGGTAACAAGCTTCATATCCATGGTAACAAGCTTCATATCCATGGTAACAAGCTCATATCAACCATGGTAACAAGCTTCATATCCATGGTAACAAGCTTCATATCCATGGTAACAGTCCCATCCGATATCTATGGTTACAATCTCCGTAACCATGGTAACAGTCCCATCCCCATATCTATGGTTACAATCTCCGTAACCATGGTAGCAGTCCCATCCCGATATCTATGGTTACAATCTCCGTAACCATGGTAACAGTCCCATCCCCATATCCATGGTTACAATCTCCGTAACCATGGTAACAGTTATTAGTCACCATTTTCCTAGTTGATGTCAGTATTGTTACGAGAAGAACTCGTGAAAAGTTGTAATATCTGATTGCCTTGAAGCAGAATTTCTTACCCCAGTGGCTAAGATGAAAGAAATGAATTCTGAGTTTTTGTTTTTTTTGTTTAAACTTGCTTCATTGAATTTTATTGAAAAGTGCGTCTCCTGCTCTCTGTGTCATTTCCTCTTATCTGTGCCCTCCAGCGTCATTTGATATTGTGTTCTACTAGACTAACTGAACAGTTGCAGGTATTCTGTCTATCCGGAACGGATTTCCGTGGTGAATGGTTTCGCGAGTCTGTTTAGAGTATGTATATGCATGTCAGAGAGCCAGCTCTCCGCTGCTTGCCTATCGTATTTTATTACTTTTTTCATGTGTTTGCCTGCCTACTAATGTAACTGTAAATGGCTACTGTCAGTAGTGTAGCCGGCGTTCATTCTCTCCTATTTTCGCATACTTGACAATATATATTCATACTACAGAGCATGCCTTCATC